>OY720460.1:30998518-31233518 GCA_963082715.1 Harpalus rubripes
CAACAGATGTACAGATTAAATACCCTTATTTACATTATACTCCTTGTTGAAGAACTACGAGAAATAAGAAGAAGAAATAAATCACCGTTAAAACATCAGAAAAATACAATTCTAAAAATTTTATACGCCAATATTTTTGTCAGAAGGAAACTAGCAAACCATTGGTACGACTGCATTATATTATTCAACAATAAATTTTGTATTAAGACCCGCAGAATCCGTTGGCGGCACTGTACGCGCATCTGTCATGGCGGCTAGTAGGACATGTCAGATTTGTTTACATTTCAAATCAACACTATTTTTAAGTTTGTTCAGTTGAATCTTTTATCAAGAAACAAAGTTCAAGGGCAACAGTTCGTAAGTCCGGGTTTTAATTACTACTTGTGGCATATTTTGACTTATGGCAATTCAAACTTGGAACTGCAATCTAGAATGACAAATATTAGTAAAATCAATGAATCTACAAATTTTATGTATCAATACAATCAGATTAAAGATTTGCGATATATTTAAATTTCTTTTCCATTCGTTCATTCGATCAACTGTATCTTCTTTGTCCAGAATCATGGAATATGTCAAGAGTTTTTATTGTATTTGTATTCTTTAACACAGCACTTTTTGGTGTATATTATGTCCAATTTCTTTAATTCGCTTATTTTTCACACATTTTCAAAAGAAATTATAAAATCTAAGTGTGAAAACGTCTTTTTATGTTAAACGAAAAGATGATTTTTGACGTTTACATAATTTGACATGTCCTACTGGTCGCCATTAATTTAGTTCCCTAAAATTCCGAAGATGTCGCACGCTATTCTGCGGGTTCCAGTTCCGCAGTTATTTAAAATAAACAATAAAATAATATTTATGTATAAAGGCACTGAAGTTCTATTTTTTATCTCGAAGGTAAAATTTATTTGTTGAGGTCCGTAGGGACGAGGAAAATAAACCATTTGATTGATCAAAAGGAACTGAAATCGAAAAATTGTGAAATGACAAAAACATTTATTTTTATAGGTTATGTTTACGAGTACATATCTGTCAGTCTGACACTTAATATTGCTACTTTCAGACATTGAAGATATATTAAAGAACACTCACAATTATGTGTTTTATCTCAAACTTCGTCATCGGAATTATTTAGTTCATTATTCTTGCACACATTTTTTGTAATTGTACCTACAGCACTCCTACAGGTACAAATTTACTATAGGCTATCCAAACAGCTGTTCCGTGTCGCTGGCCGCGCCATCTGACCGATTTCCCGTTAAGTAGCGCTGGGTAGTATTATTACGTATATAATAGAGGTTTATATATAACCGAACGATTTTGTTAGTTTGAAGCACTACTTGAAATAGAATATAAGTATGTTATCATAAGCTGTGATTTTGAAAACGTCGATATATTTTTCTTATACGTTTGCGCGGTGAATTCTCGCGAGGACAATTTTTACCATTTTCAGTCGACGACAATTTGGAAAATATCTCGCAATGGTTTGGGAAAGCTTTTAGTTAATATGTAATTTGTGTATTTCTTTAACTTACTTCTGTTTCTTGAACTTTGATATACACTTTGTTAAAGTCAATATAAAGATTACCTTCATCCGCTTTGTATAAAGTTGTCTACGAATAATTTATCGTAGATCTCATACATATTATACAATTAAACATTTTACATTCAATAGCATGGATAGTTCATAGATATTTTATTTTTCATCATTCTTATCAATGGCACGCAGATATGGACTAACCTATTTTGAATCCAAGTATTTTGTTCCTAACTAAACTTTTCATTTGACAAAATCACAAAATACGTAAACTTTAAAACAATGTCATTTGCTTGTAAAATATGTAATCAGATTTTTAATAAAATTCATTTGTATTTTACTACACTACATTCGACGAACCAATGCTACCTATTTTTGTCGCCTTTCCTGTTCCAAAGGATAATAAGGGAGGGAGTAAAATGAATCTTATTATCCCATTTATATTTAGATTTGCACTCTACGACACAACAAATTTGACGGCTTTTAACAGGATTTGCGGGCTCATATTTACGCGTGTTTATGAACTGTCATTTAAACAACGCAGTGCTAGTGTTTAAAAAATCCGCGAGTGGCGCGACGATTCGTACTTGGTTAGTCTATATTACATCATTTACTTTCCCAAATCTTTTATATGCCATAATTATCATAAGGTTGGCAACACTGCATTTGCATGAAATCGTCGTATAATGAATTACTTTAGTGCCGATTTCTGAACTTTTAATGACGAGTGATGATGATGAATATGTAATTCTTAAACAATGCTGGTTATTACGGATTATACTTTATAATAGAAAATAATTGCGAGAATTTCCAGCATATCTGCTCGTATGTATTATTTTCCATATCTTTCGATTTGAATCACAAAATGTATTCATAAAGTGTGAAAGTTTTCCTGCATAACAGCTCATGTAGAAAGAATGTTAGTTCAAACTTAAAGAAATTTCAATAATGTTGCAAAAGTCGTATTTCATATGCAATGTTAACTTGGACATGACATTGCTGGCATTCAAAGCATGCTAGTGAAATTCCTGTAGTCATATCAAAGTTCTTCTTGACCTAGGAATGTGCACAATGTTAAAATTTTTGTCCTGCTTGCATTTTCATATGAAAATATTGCACATGGCATGCATTGCCACATTTTTTCTCCGTATTCCATCATCATTTTTCACCATATGCCAACATGCAACCGACACTTTTATCATTCCTGGTAATATCTTCAATATTTACTGAGTTTACATGAAGTTTTCAAACCGTTTTCAAAACGTTTCTAGTTTTGAAAACGCCATGTATACAGTGTCAAAACGGTTTTGTTATCTCAAACCAAAACTAAAATTCATAGGTTTGACTTGAAAACTAGTTTCAAAACTACTCATGTAAACACTTATGCGTACATAGCATAATGTTTCTATCGATGTGTGTTACTTCGTGTTACTAACCTACAAATAAACTGACAGTTGTGTAATTTTAGTGCGTAGTGGTACAAAGTAGAAATAATAATTGGAATAATAGCAAAACGAAGAATTTGGAGTGAAGAGAGTTTGTCACTTATATCAGCCAAATGCGCATGCGCCGAAACTGTTTTCAAATCAATCTGTAAACCTGTTTTGAAAATTACATGTAAACAGTTTCGCGTAATTTTGACTGAAAACTGAAACCCTTTTCAAAACTGCATGTAAACGTTTCAGGGTATAAATTTTCATGCGCAAGAAAGCATATAATATATATCAAAAATGTATTAACGATAATCATTTAAATTTGTTTATATACAGGAAAGCAACTCTGATCACGTCGTCAATGGAAATAACATTTAAAATATTAAAAATAATCTAAATTAATATCTCAAAAAATTTAAATAATCATGTGGCCAGGACAGTAAAATGTACCTATATTCACTGTCTAGGCTAAATTTATGAAACGCCGCCGCGGCATTGAATTAGCTGATTTTCTGTCTTAAAAATAAACATTTCGTATTTCATACGTAATTTAGAATTTAATATTTATTGCTTTCTTGTGACTTTTAGTATCACTCCTTAAAAACAAAAACGGTAATCCGTAGATATTCTAGATATTTTATAAAATTAGACACTCTTTTTGAGAATGCTTTAAAAATAATAATTTATTATCAGAAATAATATCACAAGACCTCCTGATTTTATCGATAAATTTCTATTTTACCTAATGCCAGTTTGTTTGAGTGATGTTGCTTAAAAGCAAAAAGAATGAGAGCTTAAAAATATAAGTTTATCGGATAAAATCAGAGAGGTCGTGTGGTATTTGGTGAGATAAATTCCAAAGACAACCCAAATGAATCCATTTAATTATTATTTTATTTTTAAACTTGAAATATTAATTAACTGTCACATTGACAGTTATAAACAATAAATACTGTTTTTGTGCAACTGGACGCGAAATAAGCATTTCGCAGCCGCCATACAGGCCGCGAAATTGGATTTCGCGACCGTTGTTATGGTAACGGCCGCGAAATTAGGTAAACAATCACTTTGACACCTGAGAATTGCATGGTTTTGTTTATCAAATGTCAATCCCATAGCCACCTTGAAAGCTAACTTTCTATTTACAATGAAATTGTTTAAAATTAATAAAAAATTTAATTACATATTTTTTACGGTTGCACAAAAATATTGTGTACACCTTGTCGCCGAAATCCTTTAGCACCCTCGAGATTGTCTTGCCTCAGCCGCAAGCGGCTTCTGTGACAATTTTTCTCTCGGTACGATAAAGAGTGATTTCGCGGCCTTGATATACAAATAACTATTATTTACTTGGTAGCGAAATTTTATCGGGGTAACGGAGTTTTATCAGTATAATACTGTTCCCATTGGTTAAATTTTCAAGTGTTTTGCATCATGATTGTTTAAAAACTAGTCGTTGGAGTTTATCACATATAAAAAAATACAATAGCAACTAATATTGTGAGGAAATAGAATATGTTATATTTTCATTATTTCATTAATTCAATTCAACCTTGTACCCAATTTTCAGTGTGAAATCATAATATTTGTAATGTTTACACTAAGCCATGCAATTTAAAACAGGATTTAAATTTATCATTTCGTTTGTAGTAGCATTTCCTAATCAAATTTAGTATTTGATGAACCTACTTTAGTCTTGTCAGATTTAAATTAAAGTAAATATTTGCTGAAAGGCATAGCGAAAATGAAGACAAATATTTTGCGTATAATAATTGCAGAGATCATTATATCAGGGATTAAACATTGTCGCATCCGTTATCTAAACCAAGAAAATATGACTAAGAGAGTTTATTATAGAATTAATTGTCACCATCCTTCTTACAGACCGTCTGCGTTCATAAAAAACTTGAAGTTTGCGACAGTTAAATCCCGTACCTAAAAGTTTTATTAAGCATGACGACGTTGATTGCGAGTCGGAAGTAAATTGCTATTAAAAGTTTGCAATCTTTATACGCAACGACGGAACGAAAGAGATATTGAAACACTGCAGACTGAAAGGGTGCGCAAACAAACAAACAGATGGACGGACGGATGACAAACAGTCGGCATTCATTTGGAATTATACCTTCTGAGATGTCTTGTTTGATGTCTCTCATATTTAAATTGACTTATTGCTACGACGATATAAATTCAACTTTGTAAATCTTCGACGTAAGTGCTCTAGCTTTAGTTGACTCAAATATCAAAGTCGCTTCATCAAATAACCATTTCTTATAGTTTTGCAAAAAGAAAATGATGTTCAAATTACATATTTTACAATCCAGTAACTTTGTGTAACTTGCAACTCTACTTAGGAATACAGAAATATAACGTTTTTATAGCAATAACCTAGTTTATTTTTGTTTCTTACAAAGCCTCAGGACAGTAATTTCATCTGTTCCATTTATTTTTTATGATGTCAATCTACTGTCTTTTAACGAATACCGTTAAAAATAAATTAATTCATATATCGACTATTCTTCTTCTATGGCATTGCAAGGCATAATGAGATTTTCCCTTCTTTACAATGGGGTCTGGTCCTCATTTTTTTCTGAAAGATTTAATAAAATGATGAATTCTAACGTTTGTTACACTTTCCAAATGTGTATAGTTTTTTAAATATATTTTTTTTAAATTTAATTAATTTTGTGTGACGTCATATCTTTAATTTTACTTCGCCTACTGACTAAAGTTGTTTATAACTGGCTATGTCATTATTTCTGCCAAATATTGATGCCAAAGAAGGTTAACTATTGACAGCTGTCACTTTCAGAGAACTATAGTAATACCTTGGTCAAAGGAAAAATCTGGTTATAAAGATTTTAAATAAATATGTTGTATTTTAATAAAAATGATAAATGTTTCATGCATTTTCATGTAAAATAGAACGACGTATAAATAAATGGATTTTATTTTCACATGTTATGAATAATATAAAATTATATTCTTTTCGCTTGGTACACTGAATACAAAAATACAATTGTGATATCGTTATAATGTTAATCGTTTTAATTCAAATTATGATTGAAAAGTTTTGTATTTTAAAAATATTTTGGTACAAAATCATTTAAAATTAGTCATATTTCCATAATATGATAAAATATATGCAACTTTTTTTTTAGTACCGGACACCATTTGTTTTCTATTGCTTGCTATATTTATTTTGCTATAAAATCTGTGCGCACTTTCTTCTACTTACAACGATCGTCAGTTCTTCCAGTGCAGTCTGTTAAATTCATATATTTTGAGTTAAAAAGTATCTGTACTGTAATAGCTATTAACATACCTAGGATTGTTATGGCTATCATAACTGGCGCAGATGTCTGTTTGAAATCCGAGCTCGTAGAAAGAAGATTTTAAGACATCTAAGGCTTGTTACGATGCATAGCATCCGTGTTTGTTCAATAGTTTATCGTTTTCAGAAAATGAAGACATTATTAATAAAAATTAATTTTTGAAATTCTCTCATTAATGCTACTTTCAGAATGCCATGATAAACAGAACAATTATTTTGACATTTATGCCAATATAATCAATATTCAATTTATGTGATTTATTCCTCAAGTTTATTATTTTAGAATAAAGTAAACTACCTTAAGAACGATACACTGACATAACCTGTAAGTATTAATGAATAGCATTATACTTTCATTTGATTTTATTGTCATTTTGTAGACTGTTGTTGACATATTAGAATGGTAATAATATTACCCTACAGATACAGTTATTACTTAGTTACCAGCCTACTTTGTGTATGTAAACAAGGGTTTAATATCCTGAAACCGGTAAAGAAAATTTGTCTTCACAGCCCGAATTTTGTATAGTGATATCCATTGCTACGTAACTTCTCTATTTGACAGTGACAGCAATATAATTGGAAACACTGAAGAAATTATGAAAATGACAAGCTTAACATTTGTTTCTATTGGATATTTTTTTTAGCAATTTTGTAAGACTTAGCAACTTTCTGACAGAATAGGGATGAATGTATAATTTTATCCTATTCATTTTTTTCTAAATTATTACTAATAAATTTACATAAATAAGAAAATAAATTTCTTTAGTTACACTTTTCATTATTTAATAAATAATAAAATTTTTATTTGTTTTTAGATTTTTACAAATCTTTTACAAAGTGATTGGCAATTTTAATTAATTTCAATATATTAAATCCCACGCTATTGTACATTTATACCAACATACATATATTTAAACATGAATAATTAAAGAAACTTTTATATACAATTCACCTTCCACAATTCCTATATCAATTAAAGAAACTTAATTTTATAAAGTTCACCTAGCGGACAATTTACAATACCAACAGTAATGACCAAAATAATACACAAATAGACGATTACTATTGACATTACTATACAAAAATTATGCACATAGTATACAGAGTAAGTTGAGAAGATCCTTTCATTCGTTTAGACAAAAGCTTCTAATTATTAATGCTTCAGTAACAAAATAATATATACATATTATTGACAATTAATAATTAATATTTATTAAAAACTATATCGACCATTGCGCCCAAAACAACTCCGTCAAATAGCGAAACGATTGCTTTATTTTAATTTAATGGAGACATCTGGGGAAGAATAGTGAATACATCCACCATTTCAGGAAATTTTAAAAGTAGAGTGCACTAATTGTAAAGTCATATTTCTAAAAAGCAATGATTAAAAAACAGTGTTATGAATTGTAAATTTTTGCTACTCCTAAACTTTTCGGCCATTTTGCTATTCCCTAATGAGAATATAGTATATCGTTTCATATGGAACGCCATTTTATTATTTATTCTACATTTAAAGACATCTTAAATTATTTAAAGACGTCAAAAATTTAATTTCAAATATCTTTAATTATTAAGACATCAAAAATCGAATTATGGACATCTTTAAATAATTAAAGACGTGTAAAATTAATTTCAGACCTCTTTAAATAATTAAGGAAGTCAAAAATTAAATATTAGATATCCAGAATTGCACAAAGGATATCAAAAATTCATTTATAGATATCAAAAATTAAATTCTAGACATCTTAAAATAGTACTGAATTTTTGACATCAAAAGAATTCGATTTCGGATATCTATATTGGAATTTTTGATATTTTTAATTCCATTTTTGATATCTTTATTTCAATTCCTGGTATCCTTAGTTCAATTCTTGATATTAAGAATTGAATTTTTGACGCCTAAATTAATTTTGGATATCAAGAATTAAATTCTTGATATCAAGAATTAATTAAGATGTTAAAAATTCGAATTTTGGATATATTTAAGGAGATGTGATATCCATAATTCAATTTTTGATATCCAAAATTAATATAAGATATCAAAAATTCGAATTCTGGACATGTTATTTAAGGAGATGTGATATCCAGAATTCAATTCTTGATATCCAAAATTAATTTAGGACGTCAAAAATTCGAATTCTGGACATGCTATTTAAGAAGATGTGATATCTATAATTTACTTTAAAACATCCTTAATTCATTTTTTATCTATAATTATATTGTTGATATCCTTAATTTAATTCTTGGCATGTTTAATTCAATTCTTGATATCTAAAAATGAATTTTTGATATCTATAAATATTTGAATTTAAAACGTCATAAAAACAATTTTGTATATAAAAAATAGTATATTAAAGAACGTGTTTTATAAGACATGTTTTTTTCGCACGCGTCAAAATATAGAAAAAGAGCGTTAGCGAGTTTTCTAATTGACAAGTGCGAAAGAAAGTCTCATAAAATGAGTCCTTTATACTATTTTTTATATTTTGCACCTTCTACAATAACATTTATTTACTCAATTTGTGAATATATTTGTAACCATTTGTACATTTTCATCTAAATAATCTTTCCTAAATAAAAAAATAATAATAATTTCGACATTATATTATTAAAATGAATTGTCAATTAACTAAAAATAAATTAGGTAAAATGGGCTAAAGAAACGTCATCTAGTACCAACCGTCTAAAACAAAAAATTACATGTCGAAATGAAGGTCATTATGATAAGCAATTGCGTATCGTAATGACTTCATTATGAACGCAAAATATAAAAATATTATAAGGGCATCTAAAAATAATTAAAGACATTTTATTTTTTCATTTAGTGAAGTTTTAAATAATTTTTAAATAATTAAAATATCTTTAAATGTAGAATAAAAAGTTATCTTTCTTTTAATCAAAGTGTAGAGAAGAATTTATAGTTCGTAAATTCTAACACATACTTCGAATAATGTAAACTGTTGTTTCTCATTCAATGTCATGTAAAATATTGATATATGATACGTTATCAAATATGACGTACATACATATGTCCATATTAACTAATACATGACATTATGGTGCATATTTCAACGTTCACTTTACCTATCATATCCATCAAAGTAATGGAAGGACTCCCATCAACACTTTGTAAAAAATAGAAAAACAATACGATCATTTTTGTTTGTTTGTGAAAGAAAACGAAAATATGATTAAATAAGATTAATTATATCTTCCACGTGTTTTTCTTTCCTAGTTTTTGTTCTGAAAACAATAACATTAGTAATTTAATTTACGCTCTAAAATTACAAATATTTCCCCGTCTGTCATTGAAACTTTTAACAAAAAACGAAGAACAAACGCGAACAACACAACTTTTTAGAGACACGAAAAACGAATGGTTCTCGATAACTTTTTTCTTTTTAGTAACGAAAGTAATTAAAAAATGTACCAAACAATCAGTTTAGAAAAAAGTAATTAACTGACGCCGTTAGCTCGCACATATGGTCCTTAACTTCGATTTTAATTAAAATAGTTTCACAAATGGCGCAGTCAAATTTTCAATTCGTGAGAACATAACATTTCGTAGTGGAGCTATTATTTTCAAATCTTTTTAACTCTTTTCATTGCACGTGTAATTTCAATAACTTTTTCAACTGCTGTTTCACGGATTACTGTGGGTTGCACTCGTTTTAATTTTTTGCAATAATTTATTGAATATCAATAAGTGCAGTTTATTCAGTTGTGAAATAATAAAATATGTTTCAACTAATGAAAACTTAAACTTGTTCCAGAAGAACATAAATTTATAAAAGTAACGAAGTTAGCAGATTTATGAAAAAGGATTTATGGCTAGATATTTGACAATTTAACGGAATATTTTTATTGTCATATTTATAAAAATTAATATCTTACTCATCTTACTATTGTTCATTTCATCAAGTACATTTTTAAGCACATGTGTATTTGAAAATATTGCGCACAACCAAATCTAAAATTTAAATAAAGGATCTAAAAATAAGTAAGTTCATCGCTTTTATAGAGTTTTCCATTTATAAAGTAAATACAAACTTTCTTACACTGAATGCATAACTCGTTTGCCATTTAAATAATCATTTATATACTTTACGAGTGAAAGGAACCTTACTAAGGGGCCTATTCAGATCTCAATATTTGTGTAGTCGTTATGATCTTTATGGTTGTTATGTACTATAAAGATTGTTAAAATCGAATTTTGTATTCTCAGTATTGAAAGTGGTTACTGTCAACAATTGTTAAGCGTTTTGATAGTCTTTATCATAACAACTGCTAAAACTATGTATTTACGGTTGTTATCACGTTGTTATTTGACATGTGACAGCTTATTATATCAATCAAATATTATTAATATTGACCTTTCTGCCAAATATTGGTGTTTCCATATTTTAGCAGGATGCAGTTTATTATACGTATACATTCTGCTTCTACTTGAATAATGAGCATAAGAACGATAAAGACTGTGGTGGAAGAAAATTACTTTTGACATTCTGTGGTATTCTTGAAAACTCCGTGTGATGTGATGTTTCTGTTCTTTCTGTTACATATTCAGTCAAAATAAATTTTTTAAATCTTCCCATAAATTTTCACGTTGATATCATTTGTAGGAATTAACAAACCCGTTTTAAATAATGTAGAAGTTTACAAACATGCATAAATATCATATTGTTCTTTAGTTGTTTTCGGAAAACGTTTGCGTACTAAATATAATTGGCAATTCATTATTTTTTTAAAAAAATAAAGGGTTGACAGATAAGATTAAGGTTAGATTAGATTCATATATGTATAATGAAGTTAGCAATTGTCAAATAATCTGTTTCATTCACAAGTATTATTTTGTAAAGATTGTTAGTAATACCGACGTAGGTTCTGAATTGACAAATTCATAAAGATTCTTACAAATGTCTTTCTCTGAATAGGCCACTATGTGCGCACTTTCTTGCACTTACTACTATCGTCAGTTCTTGCCAATGCAGTCTGACAAAAGGCTTTATAAAATATAATGATGAAGAATTTTGGAGAGATTTAGAGTGCGATGCCCCATTGAATATTGTTATCTTATCCCCAGAACCGGATGAATTAACAGATGAAGACGAAGCTAACGATAAAGAACTCGGTAATTTGAATGTAGCTTATGTTCCAGAACAATAGAAGTCCATTGTAACCGCTACAAAGAACAAGAAATAGGAGTCAGTCATCTTCAAACAAAAGAAAAAAACAAAACCTTACAACCACTTGAAAATGAGAGTATATTTCAGCCGAAAATGATGTTTCAAAATATTCTACGGGTGTTTTCCCTGTCAACTTTTGTTTCAATGTAGACACGTTTTCGCTCAATTTAGAACCACTTAGGGTAAATAGGTTGTTCTTATCCAAGTTGCTGTAAGGTTTTGTTTTCTTCTTTTGTTTGAAGATGACTCCTATTTCTTGTTTTTTGTTGCGGATACAATGAACATCAAGTGTTCTGGAACATAAACATATTCACAATAACGAGCTCTTTATAGTTAGCTTCGTCTTCATCTGTTAATTCGTCCGGTTCTGGGGTTGAAGTAATAATATTCACTAGGGTATCGCTACATTCACAATACAAAGTTCTTCATCGTTAGCTTCAACTGCGGTTCTAGTGGTAAAGTAACATTATTCACTAGGGCATCGCACTTTAATGCCAGTTGCATAAAACATTCTAAACTTTAATCACGTTGTTAACTTTGACAAGGCTTATTTTCCAATATATTTGTGATACGTATCCATGGTTACAATGTGCAGTTAAACACATGATCAACTAACAACGTTTTATGCAACTGGCCCTAAATCTCTCCAAAATTCTTCATCATTGACTACAGTTTCGGTTTCATAAAGCCTTTTGCATACATGAACTCATTTTTACACACAAAATGAAGTAAACTAATAATCGAAGTACGTGTCTGCACTGCGTGCATTTATAGAGTAGGACTATAAACGAGATTCATCTTGTTACAACTCAACAGTGATCTCATATGAGATCATCAAATTTAAATAAGAGTTGAGGGTGAAGTATAAAATTTAATTGTAAACAAAAATCAGGTGAAAACATGTCTAATAGTTATAAATAAAGTCATATTAGAAAATATTTTGTTTGTACAAACGAACCAAAAATAAAATTACTACAATATTTTTGCAAACTTAAATTATTTTTTAAAATTGTTAATGATAAAAATTGAACAATCATATTATTTTTATAAGTAAATTAGATTCCACAGAACATACTGTTTAATGGTTTAAAAAAGTTATAGTTTTAAAAAAAAATTGAAATTTTAAGTCTCATATGAGATCACTGGGACATTGTGAGTACGTTTACACCACGCGTACTAAACATTTAGTCCGCATACCAAGTGACGTAACAAGATGGCGTCGAATGGTGTAAACACTATGTACCAAACCTTTGGTACGCAATTGGTACACATTTTTGGTACGATCAAAGGGGGATGTACCAGACCTTACTCATGCACGGTGTAAACAGCAAGCGTACCAAAGCGATTTTTCTGCCATCTGTAACTACTTTTAATGCAATTAAATTGTGTATTAACATTTAGCGAAATTGTGTGAGTTTAGTAATATTTACAATTTTAATAGTGTGGTAATGTAAATTACATATATTTACAACTATTTCTCCTTATTAAGTAATTTTAGGTTAGGGTGACTCTGACAGTTAAATCTACGCAAGCGCGTGTAACGTACCAAAAAATTTAGTATGTTTATTTAAATACCGGTGTAAACATACCATACTAAGATAAATTTTAGTATACGCTTGGTCTGCGTATCAGAATAGTACGCACGGTGTAAACGTAGTCAATGGCTACGAGTAGTAGCAAGACAGTGGTTCTAACACCAGTGTTTACTAGACTAGAACCATGGCAACGACTTGGCACATACTTCAGGGTTGCTAAAAAATCAGTGTTACCAATATACTGATTAAGCCGAAAATGTACTGACAGCCATATTAAATAAATTTGACTGTATTACTTAAAATTGTTTAATATGATTTGCTACTTGACTTGTTTGTCAAGTCAAGTAGGACTTGTTTGTAGGATAAAAAATTTAAAATAATGAAACCAAATTTATTGAATACGGTTGTCAGTACATTTACGGCTTAATAAGTTTATTGGCAACACTGATTTTGTTGAAGTATGTGCCAAGTCGTTGCCTTGGTTTTAGCTAACACCTGTGTTAAACCACGCTCGTGTTACCACCCAAAGGGTTAACCTGACAGTCCAGTGAAAGTCAGTAATTAAAATGGGAGATAGAAAAACGAAAGAAAATTTTAAAAAGTTAAAAGTAAAGACAAATACAAAGCACTATGCAATGTTTGTTTAAAAATGTTATCAAATTCTAATGCATCTCTACTTAATTCCCAAATGTAAATAAATTAATTGTCTTAAATTACCCAATAATTTTGTTTTACACTATTACACTATTTTCGATTTAATTTTTGTTATCTAGAATAGAAGTTAGCATTTTAGCAACCCAACAGAACTAATCCCCAGTCCAACAACTAGTGGTATCTATGGTTACAATACAACGCAAAATACTAACTTGATTTACTGGTCAATAAGATGACAACGTATTATCGTATGCTACTTGCAACGGCTCATTCATTATACCTTGTAAATTAATCAGTAATAGTAATATTTTTTGTTCCTTTTTAAACAAAAAAATAATAATAATTATAATCTACATGCGCGTAGATATACAATTTTTAATCACGTAAACAACATCATTGTCTACGCGTTGACAATGACGTATTTTACGTAGCATAGATTATAGGCACAACGCTGTTCTTAGGTTATTTATTCAAATTTTAAGTTTAATTGTTTAATCTTGTATAATAACCTATAAAGTGATAAAATCTCTCTCCATAAATTTTCGAACTTGGCGTATTAATAAATATTAGATCGTATAAAAAGGAAAGAAAGTATACAATGTATTCTATTTTGTTCTTCGTAAAATTAGAACCAAGTCGCAAAAAAGTTATCAAACTATAAAAACTTTATAAAATCAGACGGTGAAAACCTCAGCTTTACGCTAGGTAATCTCAAAATGGACGTTATAAAAGTCGCAGTCGCAGTCTTACTCTTCGGAAATCTCTTTAGTGTTTCGCACTGTAAACAGGCACACTTGAACAAAACTTGTAGGAATCTCGAAAACTGTTTAAAGTACAAGGGAAAGTTCATGTAAAACATTGGAGTCTCTTTATCAGATGCGGCATGTCTACAACTCAGGACGTTGAACGTAGCGCATTTAGTTTCACTACAAGGAAATGCACTAGTAATTGGATTAAAGATGAGGATAATTCGTCACGGTTTATCTCGGAAATGGTTGCAGAATAAACGAATTGTTTTCTCTGGGTAAGGGATTGTGGGAATTACACACCTTCCTTCCAACCAAATTACGCCATATTTTTGAAATACAATAAAATAGCGTGAAAAGAAGATATACTCCGCAAAGCTTCTTACAACTGGATTGAAATCGAAATCTACGACTACAAACTTGGAACAATACCCTATAAAATAATATTAATGAGCCGACCTTAAACCTTCGTGCACATGCGTGAATTTTTTCCCTCTTGTCAATAGCGTCTGTTTATGGCAAGCAGCTTATAATTAAGGTAGTGTGTAGTGCTCTCTTCGGTTTTTCATTGCAAGGAAAATGACGGAACGACTGGAGCAGCGCTATTGCATCAAATTTTGCCTGAAACTGGGCGACAGCCAGGTGGAAACCATTCGGAAGATTCAGACGGCTTTCGATGACGATACTATGGGTATCACACATATTAAGAAGACCAAAGAAGACCCGCTAAGTACACAGCAACATCAAAGCGATGCTGACTGCTTTCTTTGACTCCTGCGGTGTGGTACACCACAAGTACGTATCACATGGGCAAAGAATTACCAAAGAATAGACTGGAGTTGTGGTCAACAGGAAATTGGCGCCTCCATCACGACAATACTCCAGCACATTCTTCGCACTTAATTCAGACTTTTTGGCGAAGAACAAGACTCATGTGGTTCAACAGGCTCCTCACTTTCCTGATATGGCCCTCTGCGACTTCTGGCTGTTCCCCAAACTCAAGAGGCCATTGAAAGGAACGCAATTTCAGACAAGAGAGAACATTATGGCTGCAACGAAAGCCGAGCTAAACTCCATTCCGAAAGAGGCTTTCTCGGAATGCTTCCAACAATGGCGACACCGCTTGGAGAAGTGTGTGGAGTTCCAATGAGACTACTTTGAAGGTGATTACGTTTCCAACGCTTCAGGTATGCCAGTTTTTTTCCCCCGGCCAAAGGTCGTATACTTTTCTAACAGAACTCGTATATGAAACGTTTTCAGGGGAATAGGAAAACAAACCTAAATTTTGTTTTGATTAGGTTAATATAGTTTGAAGTATCATTTCCAGTAGATTAACTATAAGTAATAATTAATTATACATTTAATTAAATTATAAACGCTCGACAAAATCAGATTTGGGAATTGTTAGCGAGACATAACGACAGGAAAATAAAATAAACGTTATCCAATGTGAATTTAAGTTTAATAAACTGTTATTGTTTATGTATATTTTTACTTGCTTACAATTTAACGAATTTATAGTTACTAACGTCGTAAGACTGATATGAAGAAAATAACAGACACGGTTGAATATTGTAAAATCGAGGCGACACCCAAGATTTTACAATCAACCGAGTCAGTTATTTTCATATCAGCCATATGACGTTCACTATTTTTCATAATACATACATACAACATTAAATATCTTCTGAAAATTCTATTTTCTATGGCATATTGACAGGTGACAGCTCTTCATGACAATTTCATGATGCTGTGATTTTTTTAGGAACACATAATTTTTAATAATTGTACTGTTATAAAAAATAACGTCCGTGGCTATTTTGACGCATATATTGATTGAGTATACAGTACTGTCAAAGCACATTTAACAGTATGGTATTATGAAAATATTTTTACAATTGTAACGGCCCCTTAGTCGTCGCAACTGGCGACCCTTTGTTTTGATTTGATTATAATCATTCAATATGGAAGAAGAGCAACATACCTTATGTGATCCTCCTACACAAGAACTTCAAAATATTTCTGCAATAATTTAAAATAAATTTCCCGAATATTATCCTGAAGATCCTGAACTTTAGTTTAAACAAATTGAAACAATTTCCAATTCCCAGCATATAATTTATGAAAACAGCAAATATAACGCAATGTTTACAGCTTTACGCCCAAAACATTCCGTCGATATATGAGATCTAATTCGTGAACGACCATTTGATAAACCATATACCAAAACAGCGCTACTTCAGAGAAAAATATGTACGGATGTACAAAAATTTAACAACTTGTTAAATATGAATGCTTTAAATTATGACAAACTAAAGGTGCATTCACAAATGAAAATTAGGTTTAGATTTATGCTTTATACTTTAGATTTGAAGACTTTGGCCGCATATTATGTAATGACTCCATTCACTCTTCAGAATTTAGAGTCTCTGAATTCAAATCATAAAGCTAAACATTGCAAGGTCCAAACTTTAGGTTTATGATTTAGTTTTACGTCACAAAATTCACCAATGAGAACGAGTCTGAAATGATATAGATATATACACCCATCTTTATTTAGTATCCACTTGGTGGATTCGGCTTTTTAAACAAATGCGAGAAGAATTTGTAAATGCACCTTAACAGGAGCGAAACATATCTTTCTTCGAAAACTACCACCGAACATTCAATTAATACTAGTTTCTACCAATGTATTATCATCGAAGAAAAATCTGATATTGCAGATAAATTAGTAGTAGCTCAACCTACCATCACTACGTCACAACCTATCAATACATATGAAATTAGAGAATTACTAACATAACTTTTCTTTCGATTAATGGTAATCTGATTTAATATTGATGGTTTTGTCATCTAAATTATTCGTAATATAGCAACTTTCTGAAAATAATAATTTAGAAGAAAAACCCATCAATATTAAATCAAATTATAATCAATTGAAAAAATTGTATGTAACATCATTCACTGCTCCATAATTTTGACAATTGTTTTGTTTTCACTTTCGTGGGTTCAAGGTTCAAGATGTTTATTGTCATTCAGGTTGTAGTAACGTTTAACGGATGTTACCCGCTATTCTGTGTTAACAATCATGTGCATGTGATGAACTTTGTAAATTCATATTCGAAGAGTAAAGGGTTGAAGGACCAATCGTTGAATTGTTTAAAGATGATGAAGGAAGGCATAAATGGTCCAAAACGTGTAGTTTAGAAGTTCTTTATTATGGAGATTTCGAGCTTAAGGAAAGCCCATCTTCAGATATCGTTAAAATATACATTAATTTTTAACAATATTCGTAACAAAATTTCATTACAATTGTATTGTGAAATACTTACTGAATTTCACCAACTCCGAATTGATTCGGTTTAATGGTCGAAATGCTGGTTTAAAATTTAAAAAATTGTAAATGACTTAGTTCATATTTCTCATCGTTATTAATACAATTGTAATGAAATTTTGTTACGAATATTGTTAAAAATTAATGTATATTTCAACGATAGCTGAAGATGGGCTTGCCTTAAGCTCGAAACGTCCGTAATAAAGAACTTTTAAACTACACGTTATGGACCATTTATGCCTTCCTTCATCATCTTTAAATAAATTCATATTCAGTCCTTTGACTCTTCAATTTGATCACTCGGGTTGAAATAGTTTTAAAAACATGTTTTTTCACTTTTGACAAACATAAATTTAAATTCATTGTTATTAAATTACATCTGTTTGCCAAATACGTTTTGTAAAAAAATGTTTGCTTACATTTTCTTAGACATGAAAATGACTATAACCATAGTCGAAAGTTCTTCAATAATGAAATTATCACCGATTGAAGCTTTATTATTCAAGAATTCTCTCCACAAGTGCTTATTAATCGAACTGTTATTTCTGCTGGTAAATGACGACGGCAATATGTCAGCACTGCGAATTTTAGAGGCATTATGGAGACTGAACAGATTGAAGAGAGTAATAATCAAGCGTATCATTTTTCAATTTGCGCTGATATTAGCGGCAAGCTATTGCACTAATTGAGAGCTGCATTGTTAGGACAACTCCATCAAAATCAACATCAACGATAATCGGCCATAAAGCAACAGCCAGAACACAATGCAATCAGTGTGCTGTTAGGGGAATTGCCCAAGTTTAGATGAAGCTTTAATCAGAGCTACAGGGTATTTGTGTGTAAACGGCACTGTGCTGAATCGGATGCAACCTAACTCTGCTTCTAATGACGTGACAGGATGAAATGTCGGCAGCTTCTATGCATAAATTTAATAAATGCACAGTTATTAAGATACCAACCTCCGCATAGCACTTGTGATGGAAATAAATACTTTATTAAAACTACAGCAGCTAAGGATATTAATACCCGGTAAGTATAAAAAGTTTTCTTGAAATTATTTTTATACCTTTGATAAATATCCATGTGCTTTATGTTGCACTTACTTTTATATAAATTGTTATTTGTTTCAATAATCGTTGCTACAATAATTTTAATGTAAGTAATTTTTGTTATAGCTATTAACATACCTAGGAATGTTATGCACATCAGAACTGCCGCAGATGTAAGTTTGAAATCCGAGCTCGTAGAGCGAGGATTTTAAGACATCTAAGGCTTATTATGATTAATAACATCCGTGGTTTGTTCAGTAGTTTATTGGTTTTAGGAAATTAAGACATTATTGATAAATATCATTTTTTGAAATTTTCTCATTAATGCTACTTTCAGATTGCTGTGGTTAACAGAACAATTATTTTAACATATGTCAATATGATAAATATTTAAATTTATGTGCTTCATTCGTGATGTTTATTACTTTAGAATAAAGTAGACCGTATTTAGAACGATAGGCTAACGTTATCTGTATGTATTAATGAAGAGCATTATATTTTTATTTTATTTTCATTTTGTAGACCGTTGTTGACAAGTCAGTATGGTAATAATATTACCATACAGATACAGTTATTACTTAGTTACCAGCCTACTTTTGTGCATGTAAACAATGGAATAATTTCCAGAAACCGGTAAATTATTTTATATCGTTGTTTTTTTTTTGTAATTATCTTCAGCTCCAGAAAAAGGCTCATGTAGAGCTCAAAACCGGTCGACCTGGGAATTTAATAAATAAAATTTTATGCTTGCAATCCAGCAAAAATTTATTCCCTCATCATTACATGCAGTCAAGCAACCTTTTCTCTTTTAGTAATTTATTATCTCGATGGGAGTTTCTTCACAACCTCGCGCTGTATCTAGTGATAATTTTGAAAGTTTCACTGAAAATTTTATTGAAAGTTTCACAAAATGTTTCACTATGAATTTCAATGAAAATTTCAAGAAACTTATCATTTGTCAGTTGAATTTGAAATATTTGGATCTCAAATTAACTAATTTGAAAATAAATGAGCAAAAATTCAATTCCATCAATCGATATGATATATAAAATGAATGCAGACCAACAACGGTTTTTCAAGATGGTTAATGCAGGGCGACGCATCAGGTCTATTGACTTGTAAACTCTACAATACAAGTTACAATATACTTTTTAAATAAAAAAAAATAAGACGCCTTAGTCCAGCCAATCGGACTGGTATGTAAATATAAATATTTAACTGATTTGAACAAAACGGTTTGAATCCAATATTTATCGAACGTCGTCGGTAGAAAGCAAGACATTAAAAAATATAAATAAAGACTCACAAAGGTTAACAATTAATACAGTATAAAGTAAATCCGAAAGGATAGATCAAAGCATACCAACTCTCTATCAAATAAGAGAAAACAAATTAATTGTCAAAAAGAGTAATTATCAATTTTTGAACAAAATGCTCTCAGAAAAGATCTAAAGGCGCAGTTTCTGCTTTTAAGCGCATACTGAAAATTTGAAAATTATATGCAAAAGAATTCATATTGCTAGTTATATTCTTTGTGTTTAAGTTACTTATATTCATTTCTGCATTTAGGCTCTGGCTTAGCAAACGGAAGCCTAGGCATTTAATTAATTAAATGTAGATTTGAAGATTAAAGCAATTAATAAATCACAAAAGTTGTTACCACCACACAAAGATATCTTTGAGCGATTATGAACTTATTTTGTATGACACTTGAATCCCTTTATTAAAAGAGGATCAAACAAGATTATAACTACACATATTCGTTGAAGTTGTAGAACTTGTGTAGGACGCATATAGTTACCTTAACTTCTTGAAACTGTGTTTGGCATTGTGCAAATTTTGGTGTACTATATTCGCTAATTTCCTACACAAGTCGAGTTAATTAAACGTGCCATGCTAATCCTTTTCTCGTCAAGACGAAAGCAATTGTTTTTGAGGAGGAGTTATTAAATAATATATTAGGCATTCTCAAGAAGATAAGCAAATCAAAAGAGGAAGATTCCCTAGATAATATTCCAAGAAGCAAAGTGGAGAGCAATCTAAAAGTTAGAAATGTTATATTTTGAAAAACAAAAGATTAGCTAACTTAAATCTTCGGTTAACATTTTAACTGATAGAACAAAATAAATGAAACTGAATATGAACGATATGTCAAATGAAAAAGATATTATTTTCCCATTCCCAATATCGTAAGTAGGCTATTAGGACATTGTTTGTAGGGATGTATGTTTATTTTACTGTCAAGGTATCGGTTTCTATTAGCGACGGGAAGTAAGGCTTGTCCTTACTACTCTACAGATGCACTTACCTCCCTCTTTGTGAAATACCAACAGTTAGATATTTTAAACTTGTGTCAAATATTTATTAATTCTTATAATTTATAATTTTGAATTTAATTTCTATCAAATTGTGCTCATTTCAAAAATATTTCCATTCAAAACTTACCGTTGACGTAACAAATGTGACAGATGACATCGTTTTTCTCCTTAAATTTTCCATGGAATACTTAGATTATTTTTTTTAATGTATCAATATTCAACTGTATTCCTTGACAGCCTTGACATATCTGGCAGTGAGAATGAAGAGGTAAAAAATAAATTATTTGGAGTGGAAAAAAAATCTTATATGCCACACGAGATGTAGGTACATTTGACCTCTCCCGAACTTATTGGTAGCCCTCGCTATCGCTCAGGCGCAAAATCATCCTCGATTAGTAAATGGTACTTAGTCCGATTTAATATTGTTTATTTATCTAACAGATAAAATTTTATCTGGGATTGTGTGCACTAAGTAATATTTTATGAAGGCCAGAATAAACTTGGCTCAAACCAAATTTTCTAAAGTTCCATTATACCTTATGTTTTATTTAATGTGAAATATGGAATTTGTCGTATCCATAGCAACCAAATCACAGCAATGTACAAGGGCGTTCCATTTAAAGTAGAACATAGCAAAGTAGAGCTAACTGGAAGTTAAAACTGTTGTTCCCATTTGCTTCTAACCACCTGTTTCTTTTTTTACCTTCCGTCACCTTTAGGTAAGGAAGGTATTGTCTTTGGTAAAAAAATTCGGTGGTGAGTTTTTGATGAATAAGCACGTTTTAGGGTCCCTACAATACGATTTTACTATTTTTACGATGATGTCTGTATGTGTGTGTGTGTGTGTGTGTGTGTGTGTGTATGTATATGTGTGTGTGTGTGTGTGTGTGTGTCTGTGTGTGACAAAATTTTCTAATGCGATAACTCTAATACCACAATTCCAAAAATTATAATTCTTTCGTATTCCTCTTCGTTACATCCATGTGAAGAGCTGATTAGATTTTGGTTATAATTGGTCAACCGGAAGTACCCTCATTTGAAGATTTTAACAGTTTTTCTTGAAAAAACGACGTTAAATATCATTTTTTCACATTTAATGTTATTATAAATATTAAAGAATTATATATTCTCTATACGATTTGAATGCATTTTATACTTCATATTAAATGGACATAGAGTTAAAAAATTATAAAGAAATTAATTACCATATATATTAGTCAGCTTTGCTATAACTCTGGAAACAGCTGCTACATTAAGAAAATTCTGATTGAAAGGTGTCAGTGTCAAGTGCAGTTGACAGTATGTTTATGTTATAATTTTACTGGAAATATAGGACCTTTTGTTAGAAACTTTCTGTATGGAATTTGTATAAAATACATACAACCGCCTTAAGGTAATGTACAAGAAATATAATCTTTTGCAAGGAACTTTCTGTATGACATTTATACAAAATACATAGAACTGACGGAAGGTAATGTGCTGGCCACATCAGATTTTTTATAAATCGCCTGAGACACCAAAAGAGGTCTTGCAAATATCGGAATAACGAATAAATCAAAGTTTTAGAGTACTAATATATGCGGTCATAATTCTCTAAACTCTAAAAACGAAAGGTTTCTCTGATAAACTTATTGTACAAACAGTACTGTAATGATACGACTCACCAACAATTTCAATCAATAATATATAACATTTTACGATTGTTTAAATAAAATGCTCCCAAAAGAATAAAAACCAGTTGTAAAATTAAATCCGAAGTTTCCGATTTTCAACCTGTTACGGTGAATTTTCCCCTGTTGTCAGTTTTTATTATTTACAGAAGATAAAAACGAAATAGCTTCCTTAACGTTTCAATAAAACGCGAATATTCGGATTGAAACAAGGAATGATGGTTAAGCAAATTTCCGGGAGCGAGGAACCGAAAAAACGACTGCATTTTTCCCCTGCGAACACGCTTTATGAGCTGTATCACCGAATGTGAGCATAATAACGATATAATGCACGTCAAATAATGGTTTATAAACGAAAAGTTATGGGTCTTCTGCGGCCGCTCGGCGTCATTACACCGCGACAAGAAATAATAAAATATTAACCGCTGAAACGACCTTACAACTTGACGCAAAGTGAGTAGCTTCATAATCGTACTACACAAAATATTATCATGCTATTCTTTCACACCCACGTCAAGAAAGAATTTCGGAGAGTACATAAATGTGAAGAATCTCACACATCGCGGCATGATTTAAGATTCGTGGGAGATTTAAAAGAAACAGCTTGGAGCTCTCTTTGCATTTGTAATGTTCCTGTTCTGTACAAGGATAAAATACCCATTTATCCACTTGATTTATTAAACCATATTAACCTTAATATATTTTTTTTAAAGAAAAAGATCTAAAATATAATACGAAGATTGTTTTTAATGAATTAAATACGTCTTCTCAAGTAACTGAGAAATAACAGTAAAAAATGTATAATAAAACATATTTAGGGACCGTATTTCTCAAGAAAATCGTCGTAATTAATTTACCAGTTTTAATCTCATATAAGAAAGATTGACGTCTATACAAATTTACATGCACCGTTTTACATATCGACGCCAAATTTTGTGGAGTTAAAAAAAATTACTCAAGAAAAGCATTGGCATTGGTTTCGAGAGCGGCCAATAGTGGCTAATGACAAGGATTCGGGAGTATTCGTAAACACTCGGGAGTCGGCCCATTAAATAAAAACGCGAGTATGAATCATTACCAAAATTTTTAGTTTATTGATTAACACAACCTCTTTCGTTTGTTTTGTTGTTTGACGATTGCTCATTGCTTTATTTAGTGATCGTCAACCGTGCCGTTATTTATCATTTCTCGATTTTATTGATTAACGTTGATCATCAACATAACCTCTTTCACTTTGTTTTGTTATATGACTACTGCTCACTACTGTGTTATTCAGTTTTCATCAATCCTAAATATATTTGCAGGAAAAAAAAAGAAGAAAAATTCTCGGAATTGCATTCAAGATAATATGTTTATTTGATTATGCCGACGCTTCGATCATACTATGATCATAAATATATTTATCTGTTAGAAAATTGAACATTGCTGCAATTTGCCCTCAAATATGTACAATAAAATATGTCGGAAGTTCCACATCAAATAATAAAGTTATTAACAATTGGCCCTAAATGATTTATTTATTATTAACAGTATTGTGACAAATAATCAATCAGAGTATTGTAGCAATGAAAGTATATTGTTGAATCTCAAAATTACAAAATGTTCATCACGTTTCAATACGACAAATCTGTGATTATAGATGTTTACTGGTTGGCTTTTCTCTAGTTTAATTCTAAAAAGTAAATATTTTTTCTAAATATATTTGAAAGATAAAAGTCCATACTTTGTCGCTATACTGATTTTTAAAAAATATAAATTAAATCATTTTTGTGATGATGAAAAGGTGCATTTTTTCCAACTTTTTAACAGTGAAAATGTTTATTATATATAAGTAAATGGACTAAATTTTGGTTAAGCGCTATTCCTCAACGCTTTTATAACAAGGCTACCAAGTCTTTAAATTAATAATTTCATAAATAAAGTTGAAAAACGCAATCTAGCAAAGGTGTGCGTAGCGCACCAATCTCGTCATTCGAAAGGACCCACTCACAGAAATACAAAAAATCTATAATGTTAGTTAACGTATATCGTATGTGGTATAGATATGATAAAAAATAGTAGGTTTATTTAGCCATAAAATACTCCAAAATATATTAAATTTAATAAGGCATTATATTAATAACGTGCATATTAGAATTTTTAAATGTTTCGAAAAATATAGAAATATGCAAAATTCGGTTTCGTATGACATTAAAAATAAATGGAATTTTATGTCCTTTGAAATATTTCTTTGATATTTTAATCCATTACATTAGGTATGTAGATCAAAGTTCAAAAATGTAAATGACAGATTTGAGATAAGAGAAAGAATAATTTGTTTTAGTATTTGTATGAGAAACATCAATACAAAATCCCCATTTTCTTAAATCAATACGTGATTAGATTTAGGTTTGAAGTAAAGCATTTCCCCTAAATCACGTACAAAGAACAAAACTACATTACTTTCCAGACAGTTCCGTGTTTCCAAGCAGATTGTTTTTATTTGATCAGATGAAGAAACGAGACCGAGTATCGCGTTTAAACCAACATGAATCAAAGCGGCCGGATCGTCGTACTGGTCGCCGTCACGTAAACATGACGTTGTAGCACCATGTGAAAGGGCAAAGGGTACCAAAACATGCAGCCAAATTCTACCAAACGAACCGGAAGAATTCGATTTGTATGCGACATTTTTATAATAATAAAATAACAATAGCAAACGACACTACTGAATTTGACGGAATGGGTGGGGCTAAAATCTTAATTTATACAAATCTGAGATGATCGGACTTCTCTAATTTATTTTCTGTATGTATTTTGAAATGGAAATTGCTAAGGGGTACAAATTTTGCCTTCGCTGAGGCATATGTCGCATATGCCTCAGCGAAGGCAAAATTTGTACCCCTTAGCAATTTCCATTTCAAAATACATACAGAAAATAAATTAGAGAAGTCCGATCATCTCAGATTTGTATAAATTAAGATTTTAGCCCCACCCATTCCGTCAAATTCAGTAGTGTCGTTTACTATTGTTATTTTATTATTATAAAAATATATGTTACCAATAGTAAAGGTATTCAAAATCCAAAACTAAATCAACTGTTATGTTTATTAGCAAACATAAAACCACATATGTGAAAAATAAGATACTGACACTGTGTCATTGTTATATATATATATATATATATATATATATATATATATATATATATATATATATATATATATTTCCTTTTACACCCGTTTTAATTGGTTGAGGCTTATGTATGTGCTTATGCTTGTGTAAAATATTTAACATTTGCAAATCCTTGTGCTTATGTTTTATGTTTATTTTTATTTTCGATAGCTGCGAACACTGTCATAAGAATCTATTGTTTATATCGTTATTTTTATGTCTATGTATAATTTTATTTTTATTTTCATAGCTGTGAATGAGCCTTTATATTTTTATATATATGTTTTTTTTTACCAAATGTATTATTAAATAAGTTATAAAATTAAAATCTAAATTGTTTGGTAAATCAAGTATTTTATAGAATAAATCTGCAAGAAATAAAATAAAAAAATTATTGTACCTAAAGTATCTTATAAAATTAAAATTAATAAAAAAATTGGGAATTCTATAAAATACTTGATTTATTAAACAATTGTTTTCATTTTGAATTTTTTTAATAATACATTTTACAAATTAAAATATAAAAAAATAAAAATACGAGGCGGGCAGGATTTGAACTCGTAAATAATTATTACGATGCCCCGATCTAACTAATTCGGCTACAAAATACGTTTCTATGATTACTGTTTTTAATAAATTATAATTAATAACTGTCAAACTGCATTATACTTCCGCAAATATTTCAATAATAAGCTATTAAATTAGAAGTATTTAGATATTCTTCGATGCCAAATTAAATATTCTATCCAACTATATCAAAAACTCCCACCCACAGACTATCTATACCTAACGGCAACAGACACGACAGATAGTGTTCTTTTTAAAACTACAGTTACGCAGCGCTAACTACCGACGTTAGGGTGAACTAATAACAACTTCATCCACCCTCAATACATGAAAGTTCGCCAGTTGCCGGGATTTTTAAATCAAGGACTGTAATTATTACAGAAATATATTATAAATAAAAGAACAATTAGGTAAAAAGCTTTTTATTTACAATTAATTTTTTTACAAAACAAGATAAATGTATTATGAAAACTCCAGTCACGTTAGTTAATTTGTTAAAATATGCTCAGTCGAAATTTCGAATTATCTAAAGATACAATAAAATTATGTACATATAATTGTAGCAATCCTGAAGAAGATTTGAGAAAAGTGGAACGTTAGCCGAGTATATTTTAATAAATTGACCAGCGAGAATAAATTTATATGACTTCGTTGAAAGTATGTCTACATTGTTTTATTTACACTTCTGGAAGAGAATCTTGCCGCTTTTCCTGTTTAATGACAGAAGTCTTTCTGTCTTTTGTAGCCTGGAACACATTTCCTTTTTTCGCGGCGTCAACTGATTTTTCCTCTTGATTCCAAGATGTTGTACCGTGATCGTTCCTATACCAGAAAGAAACTATAATTAGATATTTCTTAATTGTAAATTTAGTATATAACTATAATGCGAGTGTAATTAATTATCTGATATTTCAAAAATTAAAGAAAACAGCTTTTCAATAACATAACTACGATCTGTTTGATTTGTTTACAACCTAAAGTAGGATCACATATATTAAATAGAGTTTTTACTTAACTATAGAAAACGTACTAAAAAAATTAATGTTTCATATACATTATAACGCAACCCAAATTATACCACAACGGTCTTCTACATAAGATACCGAATAAAAATTGTTAAGAGTACATACCTTCAGGAAGTACAGGACGGGGTATGTGTCTAAAATTTAATTTTTTCTTCTCGGGTGTTTGAAATTGCTTATCATCAAAATGAAGTATGCACAGTGGACATCGATGAACGAGCTTGTTAAATGGTAAATCCAATAAATCTAGCTTATTCATATTACGTAGCCAATGTTGTCGTTCTTGGAAAACAAAATAATGTACCACGTTCTTCCACTGGTAACGTATTTGTCACACATACTTCGTATTCACATCTCTATAAAAAGATAGATAATTAATCTTCAGTTCCCAAACTGATAAAAATTTGTTTAATAAAATTTGCTAATCATATAGTTAACTAAAATGATTACTATTTATTAAAACTGTATAAGAAAACTTAAAACATTAAAATAAGTATAGATAATTGATACTTACTTTACTCATGATGCTCATTATGAAATATTTTGCATCCACAAAAAACGAGAAAAATAAGTTTATATTTGAAGCGAAGTATATTATATGAAGATCAGATTATAAGTGATTATCAAAAGATTTTACGATTTTACTTTATTAAACATCTTTGCTCGTAAAGTAAACTTTAAACTTGAATCTCGCTGACGTTTGACAAAACAAATTCTTATTGGCTAAAATCGAACGAGTTGAAACAATCACAAACAACCCGGCGACCTCAGCGCAACTACCGACGTTAGGCTGAACTAAAACCGTTCGACGCGGGAATTCATTGAAGTGTCAGCGGACTGCTCCCACCATAGACTTACGGGACAGATGACATTTGTAAAAAACTGTTTTCCCACGTTAAAGGCGTATATTTATATATATATATATATATATATATATATATATATATATATATATATATATATATATATATATAATAAACTTACAGCGAAAGTACTGTCAACAACAAACATCGTTTTAAAATGGAAAGTCCTAACTTAGTCGAAATAATGGGAATTTTTGAAAGACAAGCGTCTTATATCCGTCATTATCGCACACGTTTGTACTCCTTGTAAATGAGACATAAATGTATGACATTTTGTTCATTTGTTCATGATACAGATGACCTTGACAGGACATTTAAAAAAATTGCTATAACCCTTATGTTATATAAAATTCGAGATAAAATTGTAACGATTCATTGCTTTGAATTAAGTTTAACTAAATATCTACTTCATTTTCATACTTAGGTACATTTAACATCAAAGTTAAAAGCATAAATTTATGCATTTCTTTTCTTCTTATCCTTTATTCATTTTTAATTTCTAATACCTACTATTTTGTCTTTTTTCAATATGTTGCAATAATATCATTCCTTCCTGTTTGAAATACCTACTTCCATTACCATCCTGATATTGATTTATTTATCATTATACATGCAGTTCTACATCGGGTAAGTAGGACATAACATAATTACTAAGATTTCAATCCTAATTAAGACATCATTTACATAGCTACATATAAATGCATAAGTGCATAGCATTAGCATGTATATTGTATCATTTCTATTGTTCCTAGTAAATTGTAGATCTTATTCTTATCCTTGAATATGTTTTGGTTTCATTGCCTTGCTTTCAAAGTTTTAAGCCCTGCGTGGCAGAAATTTTGGTTTCTTTTCTGTAATATTTCAACCCCATCATCAGCCTTTGTATTGTTAGTAACCATGACTCAATCATTCTTTAATTATAAATTAATTTTAAACCTTTTTTTCCTTTTCTTGACATTCATTACACACATTATATTTACTTATTTTCTTTATTACAGTACATATAGAATATCAATTTAATAATATGTAAATTATCTGAAACATTAAAAAAATGTATTGTTAACTCTTTATTACCTCCCGCTACACTTTCTAAGGGAGGTATAGGGATCGTGCTAAAAATCGCATATCGAGATTTGGGTGAATGAGCACGTTTTAAGACCATATAATCCAATTTAACATTTGCACTATGATATCTGTCTGCATGTGTGTGTTGATCCTCCGCTCTAACTCAAATACTGTCATTCAGAAAATTTTGAAACCTTGTATTTCGATCTTTTTATGTAAAGAGCCCATTAGATTTTGGTGTAAATCTGATTTACACCAAAATCTATTTGGTGTAAATAAGATAACTGGAAATGGAAGCTCAAAACAGTTTTTCTTTGAAAAATACCATTAAATGTTATTTTTTCGAGGTTAATGTTGTTATAAAAATTAAAGATTATTGATTTTTTTACAGAATTCCATTGATACTTTTTCTACATATTTTATGGATAAATTTATAAAATTATCTATTATTTAAATCCCGGAGCCTACGCTTTAAACGAACACAACTCCTTGGTTATGCAGTTATTCAAATGTAGGTATGTAACTGACAGATAAATGCACTGTTAAAGAACTAATCATTTCATATTAGCAATAATGTTTTAAAAAGAAAAAAGTAAATAGAATAAATGAAAAGGAAATTAATGCAGTTTCCAGCATAAGTAAATATGTACGTATGTATTTAGATTACTAAAAATTAACAATTCACAAGAAAGTTTAAGCTAACCCTCATTTTTGAATTAGTGAATTCTATTCTATCCCGGTATTTAAAATTAATATTCGTTTTATTATCAAAAAAAGACTTGGATTAGATTAGACTATATTTTATTAAATAAACTGCCAAAATTAGAGTAAAATTCGCTAATCTAAAAATAAGGATTAGCTTAATCTTCTTTGTGACTCGGGCTGTAAATGGCAGGAGGTATTGTGTTGACAAAAACTGTGATCTGTATTACCTTCCAATTCTTTGTCTTGTTATTTTGGATTATAAACTTTAAAACCAATAACTCCTTGCAGAATATACCGTTTAATAAGCGTATCAAATCTCAAAATTCTTCACAACGTGTCACCATAATACATGTTGACTTTCTACCATTTTACGTTATTGTAGCAATGCTCCACAAAGTTATGGTTCTATTCTGCGTCATTTCATATTCTTTTCCAGTTTGCAGGACTTCGATTTTGTAGATTTAAATTCTACTGGATTTGAAATTCGACAGGAATTGAGTAAAAATAATTAATATAAACATAATTTTAACTCAACCTTTTAAACTAGACGTAAATAAAGCATGAACGATAAAAACGAATTCTATTGCCCCAGACCAGTAGAATTTGAAATCTACCATGTGAAAGAGTGGAGAAAAATGTCAATGTCAATACTCGTTGGATTTGAAATCTAGTAGATTATAAAGTTACAAAATCGAGACCCAGATTAATATATATTCAAATCTAAATTTTCTTTCAATATTAAGCTGCCTTTATACAAATGTAGTCTCTCTTTAAGCATATAAATTATTAATTTTCACTATTCACTAAATTTTACAAACGTAAGTACTTTGTTAATGATCCCAAAAGCTATGATAGTCTTCTATTATTATTTATTCTCACTAATGCTATTCATATTGTTCCGCAAGTCAAGCAAATAACCAATAACTTGATTCCTGGGACATCATGGTTCCTGAATATTTTCATCCATTTCGGGACAAATTGACATTGAATCAGATGACATTGACACAACCTAACAAAAATAAAAATTAACCAAAAGAACGATATTGTTGAATAATGCCAATAAAAATAACACAGTGAACAATATATCAAATATAAATAATGTTCTCATACTTGCATCTGTAATAATTATTAGTAATACCAGTAAAAATGCGGTTTACAAATTTATCATTGACGGATATCGTTTGATTTTGTTATGACGATGTTTGAAAGTAGCGGTAGTGGAGGTAAAAATACCAGAGAAACCAGGATTATTTCGTGGTTGCCGTGGTCCGACTTTTTATCAACTTTTTTAGGAACCGCGTTCCAAATAGAAACCAGTAAATAATTTCAGGACTTACGGAACACAAAATCGTAAATCTGGTCGAACCAGTTGAGTTACGGAACATACCTACTATAAATATGCGAATAAATGACAATGATGTATGTCTATGCAGGTAAAAATAAAGTAAAGTTAAATTCAGTAGATTCTCATATGCTTTTCAGAGAGTTTAGCGGTTTTGTGTAGGAATTGATCTTAATATCTATCGCTAAACTAGTTTCGAAACGAAGCGAAGAGTAAACTACGAAACTGTTAATAGACGACGGACGACGGGCTATCAGGATAGTAGAGCCAGACGTCGTTTTGTTTCACGACATTACGTATATAAATTTCATTGGCGACGCGACATGATGTTGGACAGCCAGGGAAGCAAGAGGGACGAGTCAGTAAGGGATGATTGATGCGCTGGTCGAGACAGATGATATAATAAGCGACGTACGTGCCGACAGAGCTCGGCGAAATGAGGACGGATCGTTGAGGTGACGACTAGCATTAACTCAACTTTTCTATACTTTATTTCGTTTTATAAACAAAACCAGAAAGAAAGTTGCATTCTTCACTTTATTTCTTTCACTGTCGCCGACGATATTTCATTCCCTTAAGAATTCGCTATTCTTATCGAACCTTTGACAGATTGCAGCACTTTAAAACGACGCAAAAACATTCGAAAACGAATGACATTTGAGATTTTTATAATGTCAATCGCAATACCTTGCAGGCAGCAACTTTGCGCGGCGGAAATGGAACAAATGCATGACACGAACAGATGTAAAACTTATTGTTATCTCGCACTTGAAACTAAATTATCATAAATGCATACGGAACTGCAGAATTGTTATCAGTAATCCAGGATACATATGTACGAGTATTTCCAAGAACTTGCTTTACATATACTACCACACATAACTATCCAATAGTTTCTAGATCTGATTCGTGAAGCGATTTCACTCTCAAATTACCAGCAGCAGCAGCTATAACTATAGCCAGAAGAATAAAGTATATAACAAAAGTTTTCAGAAAATGTTACACCTTTCATCAAAAAAAAATAATTTTTTTATTGACACATAAAGTAAAGGGATAAGAAATCTAGTTCTGTAACAGGGGATAATTATCTTATCATTATTGCAAGTTAAGAAGGTGCGGTAAAATAGCAAATAACACAAATATTCTTATAGCACTGTTTGTTGTTAATGTAGGGAAAAAAAACTATATGCAAACTAAATATGTTTAAATCGTATTGAATGAACAAGATTCGATAGCTGGTTCACACAACTGGACTTGGCCAATATAACCAGGACAATATTATATTGTGAAACAAACGAAGGAGCAAACGAACGAACACAAACGAACGAAGGACCAGTCAGTTTACGAACTAACAACCTACTAAGCTTAATTGGAACAAAAATAACAACAAATGAAAATCAATTTTAAGAGATATATGATATAGCGTATTGAACACAAGCGACATAAACTACAATCCACCAAATATACAACCAAGTAATATATGGTAAAAATTATCCAAGTCAATTAATAAGTATATGAACAAACAAATCTAGCTAAAGTAATATAAGGAACCCTAAATGAACCTAATAACGACCAAACCAAAATACAAAAATTAGAAATGTATTTATAATACGACACCACAACAATAAATGCAATCCAATGATGTCACTCGAAAGAAACATATGCAAACCCACTCTACAGCGAAATACTATTATTAAAAACAAGAATATGAATCAAACCCTAACAACGAGGGTTTCCGTTAGAAATCAAGGTGTGTAACACGGTTTTACAACTTATTCCTGAGCAACTGTTAGCTGTATATAATGGCGAAGCGATAAGTTTCACGACACAACAAGAACTAAATAAATAAAGCTCGGTTTATTTGACGTAATTGACAAAACGTATGATAATTCTAACAACAAATAAACTACTAGTCGTGGTAGACAAGCAAAGTTAAATTTTAATTGCAAGATACAACAACGACACGAGACAGCGGGCAACGCGTATGCTCTCTACGACAGCCAAACAGATACTGAGCCTAACCGATCGATACGGCAGTCGGTGTCGGCTTGGGTGTTTGAAGGGGGTTTGCGCGCGCACTTGGGCTTGTAACTAAATTATTATTTTTATTTAATATAATAGGACATCAAGTTTGTGCTGCCCTCTTCTTTGAACTAACAACTACCTTACCCAATATGCAAAAATGGTTGGTACCTCAAAGGGGTAACCATTTCAAATTCAGAAATTATTTAAAACCTGTTGGTCTTAAACAAGCACAATGAACAAACAACTCAAACGAATGAAACCAAAACGTGAAATAAGAATGGTGTGGATGCGAAACGCGCGGATGTTTACATGAGAATATAATTCATGAGTCACGTGCCATGTTTTCCGCCAATCAACATTCACAATCTCCCTAATTACATGTCTATCACAGCGATGATAAAAGACAAAGAAATTATCACTTTATTTACATTCGTTACTAAAGGATTTGTTTTCTTTATTTGACATTGACAGTTAATTTAGAGTATACAAATGTACAAAAATCGTTGGATTGATATCAACAACGATGAAAATAATAAGGCAATTGTCAAATTAACCATGTTTTAATACAATATATTAAAAGTTAGGTTAACAGCACACACAGTGTGTCACAAAAATTCATTATATACTCTCATTAAATATAAGCTCGTGATATGATTAATAATCAAAGATATTGCTCGTGAAACCGAAGCAGCATATATCACTCGTCCTTCGGGCTCGTGAAATCTGCAACTCGGTTTCACTCGAGAATATCATCAATGATAATCATATCACTTGTTATATGAATGAGAGAGATACACGATAGAACACAACGCATGCGAATTATACTTTTACATATGACTTCCGTTCTTTTAAAGGATGGAGATATATTTCTGCACCGTTATCTTGGAATATTTTTGTAGCATAGGCAAAATAGGCTGCGCTGTGTCTATAGTTTAGAAGGTCGATGGTTGCGCTTAAGAACCATTTAGGCATTATGCTCTCTCTTCCCTCTCTCTCTCCTCTCTCTCTCTCTCTCTCTCTCTGTTTTCTATAGAATGGAGGCTCCTTAATGCTCTGCAACATCTGGAGATTTATTCAACTGTCTATTTCATTACATTATTTCTTTTTAGAAATTTTAAATCATTTCTGACCAAAGTTTTTCTAACAATCCAAACTTTTTACTGGGTAATTTTAATGAATCTGCTGGTTCGATTTCGGGGGTAAGAGTTCGGGACATCTACTTATTATAGTTCAGTAAATAGTCGTCTAGTTTGTCCAATATTTTGTTAATCTACTCGTATAGACAGGTATAAGTGTTTCGTGTTTGTATAACATGTTTCAAATTTTTTTCTGATTATTTCTTGGCATTTATTATAACCATTGAAACACTTCATTGTATATCACGTGTCTGCGTTTTAACCAGTCCTATCATTATTATACTGAGAATAAAACTCTAGTGATTATTCCCGGGAATAATCTCTGTAGCTTTTATTTTCGTTGACATATATCAGATAGCTATCAATACATAAGTAAAATGAGCGAGTTCCGTTTCTGATCATGAAATAAACCAAAAAATTATAAGAACCACTTTTAGAAATACTATAATTAGTAACTATAAATGTAATTCCTGATTATTTATATTCATTTTGCTTTGTCAAAGTTGTGTTTTAATTGTCAAAACAAACTTGCCCATTGGGCCATGTAAATAAATGAAGCTAATAAATTGTGACAGCAGGTGGCATTACAATAGCATAAAAGTCTTGATTCCGTTGTTTGAAACAAATTTGTGAATCAAAAATTAAATATAATTCGAGAGTTGGATAAATTAGAAAATAATTCTCCAATTTCTTTCTCAAACTTGTTGTCATTTAGAAATAGCCACTCAAGGCCTACGGGCTTTTGTGACTATTGCCTGGCAACTAGTTTTCGAAAGATTTATTCTCACTTTCTTGTTATATTACTACTGACAATTTTAACCTGGTTTACGAGTATTATTAAACAACTACTAAGTATTTATTATGTCGAGTGAACTAGATTAGGGCTTATTCATTAACAAATTTGGAATCTAAAAATTTTCTGAAAACTTTTGTTAGGTAATGGAAAAGAACAGCAAATATCAAAAAGCAAGCAAATTGTAAAATATATCCGAGGGGAAAAATATAAATCACCCGTTCTTCACTAACCGAATTAAAGAATAATTTAACACGAACGCGAATTGAATTTCAAATAAATTACAAAACCAAAATGCGTTGAGTCGTGTGCAAAGATCCGCGGAAAAGGAAAACTGCGAAAATAATAAATAGCTGTGTCTGGCATCCCCGAATTAAAATAATACAACCAGACCGATGGTGATGTAGAACTGTGACGGAATTTTTCCAGGATTTCCTGGCTCTTGTTCCAGTTTCAGCATAGGCGTACGCAGAACTTTACTTTTGTGGGTGCCAAAATGAAATATATATTAAAGCAACATGAACAAAATAATAATATAAAAGCTTAATATTTTTAACATTACGAGGGCTATTCTCTTTCCACTGAGCCTGGTAAAGTAATACACAATTTACTTGCAAAACACATTTATTTATAATTTTTCAATGCATTCCCCTCCACAATCAATACATTTTTGCATCCGTGAAAACTAGTATCCAAAGCATTTTCTTTAATCTTCCCGCGTTTGTTTCTTTATTTCATTTTTGAAAGCGTCAACAGCTTCTTCGGCCAATGTAAAACGTAAACCCCGTAACTTATCCTTTACACGTGGAAATCATTAGGTGCTAGATCTGGACTATACGGCGAATGACCCATTATTTCAATTTTCTGGGCATTCAAATAATCAGTCGTTCGAGCAGCAGTGTGCGGCCGAGCGTTGTCTTGATGCAAGATAATCCTTCCCCGTTGATGTTTTTCGCGAACATTTTAGAGAACTTGAGGCAAACAAACAGTAGTGTAGCATTCAACATTAACAGTACGACGATCCTCCAGTGATACAGTGCAACCATGTCCAATAATTCCAAAAAATGTTGCGACCATCTTTTTGTTTCGGCTTTTTTCGCGAATAACTTTCGTTAGAGCAACTCATTCTCAAAGACCCAAACTGCCGACTGTTGCTTTTTTTTCGATATCATAGCATTATACCTAAGTTTCGTCACCTCTAATGAAGTTGTACACCAAATCTAGTGTAAATCTGCACCGTCTCAAATGGTTGTCTTTTTGTCTGGAGTCAAATTGTGGGGAAGAACAAAGCTTACGTACCATCAAATGTTGGTCTAAATTGATTTCAATTACTTCCACACCAATCTTTAGAGTTGCTTAAATATTCCTGCCAGTAACATGCCGATCCTCTTTAATCATGTTCTGAACAAGATCAATATTTTTTTCGGTAACTGCCGTTTTTGGCTCCGGAGCTCGAAAACTGTCATTTAAGGAAAGTCGGCCACGCTAAAATTCATTGTACCACCGCTTTACGGTAGCTAAGGAACACGACTTGTCACCAAACACTCGATGGATTTCCTCAAAATATTCTTGACGGTTTAATCCACGCTTGAAATTGTAAAAAATCACAGCTCAATAATGGTCTTTGCTCAATTCAATGATTTCTTGGGGAAAGGATTACTTAAAAATTATGTATTTAAACAACATTCAATGGGCCCGTCCAAGACTTCGACTTTTTAGAAATTACATGTCGCATATGAATTTTGAATATAAATAAATGAAAACGAAATAAAAATTGCTATATATTTTGTATTTCTATACCGATGATAATAATGTAATTAAAGTTTTTAGCGTAAAATGATCGCTATCTTGTGACGTCAGAGTCATTACAGTCGTCCAGGTACTCTGTGAAAATGTCACTATACAGTGGACCATGCATATTTTGCACATAAATTCGCGATTGGCTTTACACATACGCTAACATACACATATTGAATATATCCGAGTAATTTTTTATTAAGATCAAAAGAAAATTTACTTATTAAATAAATTTATATTATAATTTATGTTTTAGTTATTGTAATCTCAATACTTATCATTGTTGTAATCATTTAGTAAATAGAATGCAAATTTTGGATTACTTTTTATTATAAACTATGCTTTGATTATTGTAATCAATACTCTCTTCGTTGTATTTAATTATAAATAGAAAATAATTTAAATACTATTTTAATTTTAATAGTGACACTTGGTGAATATAATAACCTTCAATATTATATTAAAGAAATTAACCTGATAAACGAGAAAAAATTATTAATTTTACTTACCTGATTTTTATTTATGTATAATATGTACTATCGAAGTTTTACATAAATTATCATTTAACACTACTCTTATACCTATTCATGTAAGTAAATCAAACAAATATATATTTTGAAATGATATAATAACTATCTCGTTCATTTATTACCATTAGCTCTAAAGATTTTTGATCACAGTTTGGTAATGGATACGTATTTTATTCTTGCAACATTTAGGTATTATACATTATATTACCATTATTATTGGTATCGTATGTCGGTTCTCCCTACTTATGACGGAGTGATACTAACGTCACAACTTTCGCGCCAAAACTTTAATAATTATTTTAGGCTTTATTAAGCATAATTTCAAGAAAACAAAAAATACGGCATTTCTATTTTTAAATTCTTCATAACATATATAAAATTCAAAAAAAGTTGGACGGGCCCATTATATTTTACAACCTACACTATAATGAACCTTGTAAACAACTAGATTAAAATGTCAAACAAAATTTGTTTCAAAATATCATAGCCTGCTAGATAAGTTCAGCGGAAAGAGAACAGCCCTCGTATTAATATATTAGGGGGTGCCGTGGCACCCATGGCACCCACCGTGCACACGCCTATGAGTTCCAGTTTTAGTTCCAAAATGTAATTCTGAATTCCGAAAGTTCACGACCGCGCCGTCAGGACAAGTAACAAACACTAAGGAATGGCACAAAGCACGCCGTTTTCAACTAATGACAAACCGTCATAAAACTTCCATATAACGCCTAAACATTCTGCATTTTAATTATACCCAAGTTTCTAATTTCTCATTTATACTACAGTACAATGCCCTAACTTTTCCATTTCAATTCTATATTAAATTAAATTTCCCATATTCATTTCCATTTTCCAGCAAAATCAACTGTTATTTTGTTTAAAATAATTAGCCAATTCATTCCCGCAAGTTGAATTCACCTTTATCTCTATTTAAACTTTTCTAATTTGAACTACTTCAAAAGCGATTACAATAACCATTTTTAAACTGCAATAAAACGAGAAATAAAAATCCACCGATTACATTTCAGCACGTATCTAATCAATTCGCAGTTGTTATTAGAGAAGTTGTCTTATTCGCTGTGGATCGGCCAGTATTCTGTGACAATTGAACGGGGAGTGCTCGGCACGAGTTCAAATGATCTCTGTGGACATTCGTGCGCGTCATTTAACGTTGTCAACTGTTTTTCAAACACGTCGCCTGGGATTATCACTCCATCGACACGTCCTCAGCCACAACCAATGCTAGGATCAAAAACCATATGCTTTTAAATGATTCTTTGTTACTGAATTCGAAACTTTATCGCTTGGATAATTAAAATGACAAGGTATAGGATTTTACAATTCAGTTCATTTTTAAATGAAGTATTCTTTTTTGAAATTCAAATGTGAAGTCTTTTTCATTAAATTTGAGCGAGATATGTTCGTGTATTTAGAGAAATTTACAAACTATTAGCGTTTTCCATTTATAAGTATATTTAGTGCAAACTTTTTGGCACTGAGTGCATAACTCGTTTTCCATTCATATGTATATAGCTAAGTTTTACGTGTTTCATTTATACTTTTCGAGTGAAGTGAACCTTACTGAGTTGTAAAAAGTATCTGTGAAAGTATATTGGATGTAAAAACGTACGTTTGTAAATGTATACAGTTGCGGTTGCTATACATAACCTCTCTATTTGACAGTGACAGCTAACAAACTTGTACTGGACTTTTATAACATGTTTAATTTAAAATGCACTACGCATATTGTAACAATAAGTGCCGTGAATGACGTCATTAGTTGCACTAACACTAGGTTATTCATATATGTAGGTATATGCTTTAAATAATTATCTCATTAATGCATTGCTTCCACTTTCTCAAGAATAAATATATTTAATCATACATATCCCCAATCCACAAACTATTTTGACATTTCCTACGTACCACATAAATGATTAATAGGTACGTTGGTGTCGGTGTCAGAAACATTCCTACTAAAATAATAATATCCTTAAAGCAATAGAACGCTCAGTAACAAAGAACTGTTAAGTAATTAAAAAAATATGATGTGGGCACCACACGACTTCCTTGTACGCAAGACCAACATGAAATACAGACCTAATTATAAAATTGCACGTATTTGACGTAATTTGACATTAACCTTCATTTTTTTTGTACTTTTTCGTCCTAATATAGCAAGCTTTATTACAAAAACCAAGACTAATATAATTTTTAAATTTATATATCTCGTTTATACAAAAGGCTAATTTAATAATACTGGTTGTGCTAAACGCAGAATTTAATTCTATAAAACTATTATTTGAATCAAAATAAAACCATTTTATTCAAGAAAAACTGCTAATTACATCAGACAATATGTCACATCCGGTTAGCCAATTTTAACCAAAATCTACTATGTTATTCCCATTGACATAAAAGTCATATATACCAAATTTGAAAAGTTTTGGATTATATTTTAAAATAATTTTTCATTAAAATTTATTATAGGCTTCAAGTAAAGTATCACTTCAAGAAATTATGTAATGACCAAAAAAGAGAGGTGCACAATTAGATGTCATAATAGTCCTAAATACAAAATTTCAACAGCTTAACGTTTTTGAGTTATGCGAGATACATACATACGTACGTACGTATGTACCTACATACATTATGTACGTACAGACGTCATGACGAAATTAGTCAAAATGGATTCAAGGATGGTCAAAATGAATTTTTCCGTTGAAATCTGATCGCGATTACAATACTTCCTTTAATATGTACAAGGAAGTAATAGTACAGAGGTTATGTGTTATTGTTAACAACAAACTAAAGATAACTTTCTATGTTTATTATGGATCTTTAAAATGTTGTTATGCAAATACTAAATTAATTATTATCTTAAATATATTATCCCTTATATTAATTAAATTTTTTTGTTGTCGTCTTCCATTTTAAATGATCCGTTTTGAGCACAACATAATCTAAACATTCATAAATGTTCTAGTAAAATTTGAAATTTATTCCCAGTCCATAGGTCTCACTACCAACGCTTCCAGATAAGAAGTTGAAATGGTTCGTAGGACTATGCAGATTCTTTTGACGCAAAAGAACGACCATTGAGCTACTACGAAAAGAAGTAGAAATATTTTTCACACCAATAGAACGTATCTAATATTGTGGTGTATTGTGATACTTGTAAATAGAAAATTACTATCCGTGAACTGAATTATAATGCATGAGAGACTATCGAATTTACATTTAATGTAAATTTACATTTTGAACAAACTAGTGTTGTTATATGAAGGTACAGAAAATGATCCCGAACTGCACCTCTAGTGCATTATTGTTTACTAGGTACATTTGTGCTTCAGGATATATGTGAAAATTAATTTGAGTTGTTATAGTTTGTATGTTTTGACTAGTCAGTTAATTATTATTAATAAAATTGTTTATTTCGAACGTATCAGAGATAGATGAGAGTACAAATAGACCTGTTCATCGGGATACAGGTAATTGAAATTAAAAGTTTAATATCCAGAAATCCTCTATAAAAACTGTTCAACATCTGGTTATTGTTATAACAAAAACTTCAACGGGTCAGAAGCATTGCATTGATGTTAAATAGCAGAACCAGACAAATTCTATATGAAATGCAATATTAAATATGAAAAAGTCCTAATAGCTTTGACCTATCATTTCATTAAATAAATATGGGTTGAACTAGGCAAGGCAGGTGTGGTGGGGATCCTCTTTTTAAAAATGGAGTTTGCGATCAGATCCAAGATGTTGTTGCGGCGCTGAAGAACAAATAATCAATTATATTTCAAATTAATGTCCACTTAGAGCATTCTCGGAACCTAAGACATCATTCATATATAACTCGAGAATTTATAGAATAGTTAAAAAATCTTGATCTGGACCTATGTTGGAAACTTTGACATTATGTACCTTCGGACCACGGACGGCCAAGTAGACCATCAAGTGACCCTACTTTTAAATAGTGATTTTACTTACAATATGAAAGAAAATCAAGTTTTCATTTTCAAACACTTTTAACCTTTCGAAAGTCTGGTATTGTCCGATAGGCCCAAAGGTATGCTAAGTACGTCGCCAATAAATAGCAGCAGCTGGGATTAATAGTAGCTGCCTCTATTGAGCCACTTTTTGTCTTATAGGAAGAGGAATCGTCTTATACTACAAAATATTTAAAATGATGAGGGGGTAACAGATTATTTGAAAAAAGTTCTATTTTGAAGTGATGAACGCGAATCAGTGCATTGTTTTGACTTTTTTATACTTTTCTTCTGGTGTTATAAGACCAACTGGGTTTAATAGACCCCACCAGACTAATATTGTCCGTTTAAACAACTACTGGAATGTGGAGTACGATGATCGACTGGTAGCAGAATGGAAAATTGGGAAATGATCGGACACGCAGTCTAATGTAAATAATTTATTTCCTGGCCTACGTTTCGACTGTTACTACAGTCTTCCTCAGGGCTAGAAATGGACCATTTTAATCATTGACCATTTCTAGCCCTGAGGAACACTGTAGTAACAGTCGAAACGTAGGCCAGGAAATAAATTATTTACATTAGACTGCGTGTCCGATCATTTCCCAATTTTCCAACTACTGGAATGTTAATTGAACACTAGCATACATTTTTATAAATGAAAAAAAAAGAACTAGCTAAATAATAAAATGAAATAATTATATATTTTGAAATAATCTGCGAACTGAAGACAGGTCGCCAGTGCAAGACATTGATAAGAGCTACAAAATACCAATGAAATGGCAAGTTTACTGTAAGCGAATAATTCTATCATAAAAACCTGTTATTGTAGGGACTTGAATGTATTGTTGTAGACATTTATAATAATTAGCTGGTTGTATGTAAGACGGGATCGCGTGAGGAATAATTTGGTGTATGAAGAATATATGGTTAGGAAGAATGTTGTTAAGAGAGTAGGAATGAGCCAGTTGAGATGGTTTGGTCATGTGGAGAGAATGAAGAGTGAACGGCTTGTAAAGGGTATATATTTTGGTGAAATTGAGGTTGTTCCATTGCGTGGCCGACAAGTGTGTAAGTGGATGGATGTGATTGATAAGGTGCTAAAAGAGAAAAAGTTTCCGAATGAGAAGGGGAGAAGAGCGTGTATTAATGCGATTATGAATGTGGCCGAGGCGAAAGAAGTGTGCTTAGACAAGAATGTGTGGCAAAGGATGATTGTTTCGTAACTATTATTGTGGTTCGGTTGTGGTATTTCTCTGCCGAAAATCGGTCACTTTAATATGTGAAGAGTGAGGAATATTTGTTGTATAATGTCAGGTTAGTAAGAATGTTGTTGAAAGAGAGAGTGATTATGGTGATGTTTATGGTTGATGTTATTATTAATATTATTATTATTGTTTCGGGTTTGTGCTAACCCACTAAGTGGGAAATGCGTGATTTTATGTATGTATGTATGTATGAATGTATGTTGTATCACCAAAATGATTTACAATTTAGTGAGTCCAAGCAGATTTTTATATATATATATATATATATATATATATATATATATATATATATATATATATATATATATATATATATATATATATATTTGAAGGGTAATAGTTCATATTTTCGGCGCATATTTTTACTTACGGTAGAGGAAGTTGTAAAATTTGAATAGAAAAAAAGTTCCTAAAAAAATTTGGATGAAATAATAACCAAACATCGAATTTGGGGGTCTGAATGACTACTACTACGTGTCCCTATAATTTCCTTAATATTACGTATTTATATTATTTGAGTTTGTAATACTATATAGAAGCTAATATTAATAGTAAAGATAGAGTATAAAAGAGTAGCTTCCTTTTTGGAATTATTTTGTGCATTATAGTTGACGATCAACTTCTTGTTCGGCGAAGAGAAAAATTCTTTGAGCCACAATGTGGTGTACTTAAATGTATAATACGTACATAGTAGATAATCCGTCTTTTGAAAGAAGCATTATTTCTTGGTACAGTATATTGAGTCCATTGCATAAAGATGAAAATTTTGTTCGATGTGTAACCAACCCAACCCAACCCAGTCGATAGTCCCGCTGCGCGGCGGCCATCTTGTTCGTTCGTTTGTTGAACGTCCATGAATTCCGCGACCTATAAAAACTTTGACGGGAAAAGAAAAACTATTACTCAATTTAGCATGAAATTTTGAGTTGGCAAAGTTACAACTAAATTGGTTCGTAGGAACTTTTTTCCGTTTCACCTCCTGAATTCGAAGTACAGAGCTTTTAACGTTGTGATTTCGTCACTTCATAATTTTTTATCTCTTGTCCGCAAAGCTATTCTTGTCTGTAGATCAATACAGAACAGATTTTAAAACATATTTTAAATTTCCACTTATAAACTCTTTCATCATTTTCGATATTTATGACAAAATATTTTGTTTTAAATATTCATGTAGGAAAATATAACTAAAATAATCTATTATAAGAATGAATGTTGTTTGAATTCGATTTCGAGTAATTGTTAATACATTATCCACATCACCAACAAGAAATTTCCCACATTTATATCTGAAATTATTTTAATATAATTTACCGGTTTCAGGATATTATTCCATTGTTTACATGTACAAAAGTAGGCTAGTAACTAATTAATAGGCGTTCAATAAGCCCAGCAAATCAAGCAACCGGAAGTAAAATTTGTTGAGCGCTAAGTATTATATATAATGGCGGGAAATACAAATTATACATACATGAAGTTAACTTGAATTGTTTCTTTTTTCTTATGGTGTGTATTTGTCAACAACATATCAAAACAGCTTTAAGAATTTTGTGATGGATGTTTATAACATTATTAAATATGAAATATTTTGTTATAGTTAATATACTTCTTCCAAATTAATCTCACTATTTGCAAATAAATATATAAATTCATTTTCCATAAGTTCGCAGACCAAAAGAGAGATGCACATATTATATTTGACAGCTTACAACTTTCTCGATGACAGTTTATGGTTATACGTAGAAAACCGTTCAATGCACTGAGCAACAAGTCTCGTTTGCTTACCTAGCATTTACTTGATTTGCTTACTTCATTGAACGCACCTAACTGCATCTGTACGGTTACCGTATTGACTTGTCAAGAACAGTCTACAAAATGAAAATAAAATAAAATGAAAGTAGGTATAATGCTTTTCATTAATACATACAGATAATGTTAGTGTATTGTTCTTAATACGGTTTACTCTATTCTAAAATAATAAACATGAGGAATAAAGCACATAATTTGAATATTTGTCATATGGACATATATCAAAAAAATTGTTCCGTTAACCATAGCATTCTAAAAGCAATAATAATGAAAGAATTAAAAAAAATACATTTACATTAATAATGTCTTCATTTCTGAAACCGATAAACTATTGAACAAACCACAGATGTCATGAATCATAACAAGCCTTAGATGTCTTAAAATCCTCGCTTTACGAGCTCGAATTTCAAACCGATATCTGCGGCAGTTATGATACTCAACAATCCTAGGTATGTTAATAGCTATTCTCGACTGTGGTATGAATAAGGTGGATAACGCGAAAGCTCAGTCAAATAACATTTATCTATTCCTACAACACCGACGTTTCGGTGTACACTTGCACCTTCTTCAGGGTAGTATAAAATATTACATATACAAAGCTTATTCGTTCTTAACATTCAGTTTTACACATCGTACAAAAAATCCATAAAGAGCACACACACTTTTACGAAATTTGGTATCTAGGGGTTTCCCCACATGCCCGTTTAACTAAAATATTCTCAAAGCAGTAGCCGGTTCAACCGGAAGTAGACCCTAACTTTCTTATTTTAAATAGAATGCTACATTTTTTATTTTACCATTGAATTCAGCGGAAAATTTTACAGATGAAACAATAATAGCTATTTGTGTATTAAGAGCGCAAAATGGGACATTGTCGATTGAGAGGTTGTTGCCGCGCGACGCTGGAGCGCGACACTCTCGTAATCGACAATGCCCATTTGCGCTCGAAACACACATTTTTTTCTACAGTCGCCACAATGTGGATAAAGTGGATGTTCGTTGGGAGCGTTCACACCAAACTTTTGAAAGTAGCAGCACAACTGTTCATACAATTTATTTTATATTTAATTATAATTTATCGTTATTCTATACTTTCGTTTTTGTAAATGAATGCCCTATTTTATTTTTACAGCAGTGCAGCATTTCGTTTGGTTATGTAATATACCGACAGAGCAGTTATATGTCAGATTGACTTGTGAAGGTGGTAAATGTGTAACTACAGAGCCATTAGTTTCTGACTAAACGTTTTCATTAGGAATGGAGACAAATGACATTTCTCTACATTGTATAGTTACAAATTTTGACAGCGAGCGTTTTTTCTACTTTGTCGCACATTAAATTAGTGCAGTGGAAAAGTGGATGTCCACTGGGAGCGTTCACGCCAAACTTTTGCAGGTGGCAGCACAACTGTTCACACATTTTATTTTATAATTAATTTTAATTTATCGTTACTTTCCATTCTTCTTGAGCTATAGCTTCAATCTATTCCAAGCATTTTATACTTTCGTTTGCCATATTTTATTTTCACAGCAGTGCGGCATTTTGTTTGGTTAGGTAATATACCGACAGAGCAGTTATATATTGACTTGTGATGGTAGTAAATGTGTAACAACAGTGTCATTAGTTCCTGACTAAACGTTTCTATTAAGAATGTAGAAAAGTGACATTTCTCAACATTGTATAATTAAAAATTTGGACAGCGAGCGTTTTTTTACTTTGTCGCGCATGAGCGGCAAAGTGACATTTTGCGTTGACAAAAGAGAGCGCAAATGGCTACTTTGTATATAGAAAAAATATTTTTATTGTTCGTATGTAAAATTTTCCGCTGAATTCATTGGAAAAATAAAAAATATAGCATTCCATTTAAAATGATAAAGTTAGGGTCTACTTCCGGTTAAACCGGAAGTGCTAGTGCTTTGAGAATATTTTAGTTGAAACGGGCACGTGGGAAACCCCCTAGATACTAAATTTTGTAAAATAATATTGAGTAGTTTTCAAAATAACGATAGCGCAAGCTCGTCTTGGGACACCCTGTATAGTTCGAAAAGAAATGAATCCATAAATATGTATGTTATTATTTTTCAAAATCAAAAATATTTCATATTTAATGAAAATGTTTGAAATAGGATATGAATTTCCAATCAAAAAACTAATTAAAACTAGTATATAGCTTCCTCATAAAATATTGAAAATAAATGTCGACAATATTTTGAATTTTAAAAAAATATCATGTAATATGAGAACTTCAAAGTATTGAAAAGTCGACATACGTGCATTGAAGTCTGGTTTTAATCAGTTTGTTAAAAATCTAATTGTACTTTAATATGATCAGGAGGATAAAAGAATTTTCCACTAGTTTATTTAATTATTCCACCATTTTTCTGAATTTCACATCTCCGTGTGCGTTTGACTTTGACAGCTGAGTTCACTACTATTAGATGTGAGTGGTAGTTTCTGTAGCATCTCGGCAGCGACACAAATGGACGACGCAGCAGTGCATTAGTCGCACCACGTATTTCACTTAATATAACAATCTAATATCTGCGACAGTGTCACACTGATTGACATTTTAATTAAATCGTGATGGTGACCGGAGAGACCGAGAACAGTCGATGAACTTCGCTCTGATATATATGTATGCCTAATAGGAAACACGGGACAGAAAATAGAGAAACTTGCTCTAGTTGAAATAGAAACAACTATAGGGCGGTGGAAATATCAGCTACATGGAACTTCAATTTTCAAAGATGAAATTCCTCTGGCAATTCTAGCACAATATTTGGGAAATTTAATTTTCATATTTCATTACTTAAAAATCTATATTGAAAATATATAAAATTTATTATAATTTTAAAACAAAACAATACCATATGGCAGAGAAAATAATTTTCTGGAACATTATACAGGCTGTTAAGAAACAAGTGCAATACATAGGTATATAGAACATAAAGAAGAAGTCAAAATAAGTAGAAATGTTTTATACAATTTGTGTCCGAAGTACAACAGTTTCCGAGATATATAAGGCAGTAAAATAGTTATTTATGACATAAGTATTAAAAGTGGCATTTTATTTTGTGAGAAGAAAGTTTGGAACACGACGCGAAACGGAGTGATCCAAACATGTTGATTTATTGTTCCATTCGTCATTACCAAGGTAATTTACTTTTAACACTAGAATTAAAATATCGCATTTTTAATTGAAGTATACCGTGTTAAAAATTCAATTTTTAATAGTGTTTGTAGAAAAAATGAGTTTTATGGGATTTACCTCTGCTATTTCGAAAACTATGAGTTGCTCCTTCGATTGAATGAAACTTTTTGTTTATCTTTGAGAGGTCATCTTAGCAGAGTTTTTTTTTAAATCAAATAACTGTTGTAAGTAAAATGGGGCGACCTTGTCCAATATTTAATTTTCAAATAACTTCTTAACTATTTGAAACTGAGAAATATGTATCATATTAAATTTTATTCTATTTTTTTAGTCTATTTACTTGTATAAAATTTTGTTCGTTTACGATCTGTCAGTTTTTCTTCGCTTCTTATACAAAATGATTTCTTTTTCCGACACAGTTCATTTTTGGATACATATTGTATATAGCGTTTCTACTTATTTTAACTTCTTCTTTATATCATATAAATGTGTTACACTGGTTTCTAAACAGCCTGTATATCTGGAAGCTCAGTAGCGGAGTATTTAAATAGGGCTTTATTCTACAAAAAGTTGGAAATTTTTGATTTTTGTATAGGTTTGTTTTATATTTAGGGATCTTATTACATTGGAAAAATGACGCGAATAATTCATTCAAATATTGATAAAAATGAAAATAAATTATATGTATGAAACAATACAAGCTAGGTAATACCACCACTGAAAATAGGATTTTTCTGCTTTGCAACGATGTATCACTTGTTTATGTTCTTTTGTTTTAAATTGCTAAAATACATCATTAATTAAATGAATAAAGCAAAAATAATTAATGTTATGTGCTTTACTGCGTGAAACAAAGATATATGTTATACTTTGTTTAAAGAAAATAAAAAAGTGCACTAAAGATGTGCAAATTAAAATTAAAATGGCGGGGCGTGGAAAAGTGCTTCAAATTTTTTGACAGGACTCTAAAAAAGAAATATATCAAACATATCATTCTAGTCAATAGAGGTTTAAATTAAATTTATAAGAAATCTTTCTAAAATATTAAACATCTGCAAATCGGTTTAGTTCTCATTTTTTCGCACATATTAAATAAGTAATATTGTTTATCTTTAATCGTGTCGAAATTTTAAAAGAAAAAATGAGAACTAAGCCGATTTGGAGATGTTTAAAATTTTACAGGGATTTCTTATAAGTTTAAGTTGTTAGTAACTCGCGAACCGCTCATTAGCAAAGATCGTATAATACATGACAAGATGAATAATTTTATGGCCAATTAGAATTTTCAAACCATGTCCTCATATCTTTAACCGGGTCAGAGTGGTATATGAATTTGTAGGAAAGTATTGAAAAAAATATTTAAAAATCATCGATAATTTACTTTTTTCGATGCCACGAGGACTGTAAACTGTTATAAATAGCAAAACATGTTAGACTAAGTATTAAATACCTAATATTGTTTATTTTTTAAACAATTTAATTTTTTTTCATTAATTGTGATTTTGGTTAACTTTTTTTAACATAACTATTTGAGAATTCATCCTAGGTAAAAACGTAACAACCTCTTTTTGTATAAAAATTTATGAGCTTCAATTTTGTATTCTTGTAAAATTTTGATACGGGCTACTGTTGTTGAGAAAATAGCCAAAAACCCAAAAAAATATATATTTTTTCCATCTTTGATCCAAGATGGCGTCTCGCGCCGATCCTCCCGAAGGTCAAGAACTTAAAATTGTCATCCCCGTCCCAGCATAAACAACATATGTCAAAAACGTTTCTACCCTATCTTTTTTAAGGCAACGGTCTTTTTGGTCTCCATTGACTGGACTATATCCTACCTTTTGTAGGACAAACCTACCCTACTACTGGACTATTATAGATTTATATACTACATAAAATTAAAGAATAAATGTAGTGGCTATTATTTAAACGGACAGCAATTTTTTAATTTTTGGTAGTACAGTTTGGCAGCAAAATAACTGATTGAGCAGCAATCAGTAAGTAGCAAACTAAGTCACAACCAAACCTAACCTAACCGTATTATGATCACATGTTGTAAACAACAAATTTATTATCAAATGTTATTTGCTTTTTCTGAGAACATGTAATATTTTTTTGGTCCAAAATGAAATCTTAGAAAAGTGTATGATCATTTGGTTTTAAATTTTCTATTCTTTATCGCTTTGGTAGCGCAAAGTGTTAATTCTTTTTATATTTGGAATCAAAACTCTGAATCAATCCGTTTGTGAATGTGCGAACTACTTCTCTGTGCAAATTCTGAATCAAGTCAATTTCAAGCGTCGGTTATAACACATTTCCATGCAATGCATGACATTTCCCGACGAACAATACTCCGTGAGACAAATGCACCTCGGCATCCGAGGTAAATTCGATTCAGCACAACGTCGGAATAGTGGAACAAATCAGGAGACAATATTTCCCTATGAGGTTTCCTCTTTATTCGAATATCTACTCCACTTTTTCACAAACATTCGAAGAATTAAATAACGAAGACAAATCATCTTTATCATATTTTTAAACTAGTATAAATAATAATAATAATAATAAAATTGGATAACTTCGGTTAAATTTTGTAAATTTTATGATGATTAATGGAATTATTCGACATCCTATAGTATATAGTGCAACTCGGATGATTGGATTAAAGTTTTTTTACGGCTACAGCCCTTTTCGCACCTGCCTATATCAAATTTTTAAACGAGGAAAAGTATATTTATAAGAAGATGTATGCCATTAAAATTCTAAAAATATCTGATGTGGCCAGCACATGATTTCCCGCCAGTTCCATGTTTAAAACAGCAAACAAAATCTTATTTGTTGTTCCAATAAATATAAAAGTTTGTAATACGAAATTTTTAGTGATGCACGCGAGGCGAGACGAGACGAGAAATATAAAATATCGATCTCGTCTCGTTTTCGGATCTGCAATCTCGATCTCGCTCTCGTTCTCGCACATTTTTTTGGGTCTTGCCTCGTTCTGGCGCGAGAGTCTCGTGGGAGTCTCGCTGTAAAAATAAGCGCTTGCACACTACGTATTTACCTCGGTATTTACGTATCAGTTGAACTACAAAAGACAAGTTCGCACCAATTGTTCGGTCTTCCGTGTATTTACAGTCGTATAAAGCTGGATTCAGAGATTGCGTAGTAAACATAGCATAGAATAGCACAGAAAAACATAGAAGATGAACATACGGAAAAGCGTGTACTGATTCAGAGTTACAGACATAGCATAGCACAACACAGAAAAACATGGGGAATTGGTCATATTTTATTTCAAAGCTATGTTTTGCTATGTTCGGCCATGTGCGCTATGTTTCGTGAGTATTCGTAGTTACACCAGGCCTACTACTACAGTGCTTTAATGTTGACAACTTGCTGACATTTGTTTTGAAGTTTGGTTAAGATAACTTTTAAATTATTTTGTATTGCAGTTGTGTTTATTATAAGTATTTAAAAAATGAGTGATTCTTATGAACAAGACATAAAGTTAATAAGCTTAGTGGAGAAGTCGCCGATCCTCTACGACAAAAAGAGAATGGATTTTCTGACATGAATTTATCTACATACAATAGTTCTATGTTTTCTGTACTATCTCTGAATTGGTTTTAAGTTTCTATGTTTTCCTGTGTTGTGTATTTCTATGCTGTGTTTACTACGCAATCTCTGAATCCAGCTTAACTGTAATAAAGAGAAATACGAACATCTGTTAATACATTCTGTCATCAGTAAAACTAATTAAACATTAAATTTTTGTAACTAAAAGTTTCTACACTTTATCAGCACTGGGAACCCGCTGGCAACCAATCACGTCGCTTCACTGCGTGTTGGCTCCTATCGACGCTTAATATAAGATCCTTTACTTTTCAGGGACGACAAAAATTTGATTAACCGTAGTTTAAACTGGGATGAATGAGGGGCTGAAATGTCGGAGAAAATTGTTCTATTAGATACAAAACCGATTTAGTCTTCATTTTGCGTTTCCTCGCTCTGCGACCGATATCATTCGATTCTAGATAGACTCAAAAAATATAGTCAATTCATATAATTTTCACATTCATCTGATCTATGCACGAATTACCGTTGACTCCACTCCTTGTACGGTGCATTTTTAATTGAATTTATGAATCAAAGCTATAAAGTTACAAATACTTTTTATAGCGAGAATCTCGCGAGATTTCCCGCTTCTCGCAGTTGTTATATCGATCTCGCCTCGAATTTTAAATTTTAATCTCGCTCTCGTTCTCGACTCGCATAATGCAACGAGGCGAGACGAGATGCGAGAGTACTCTTGCCTCGTCGTGCATCACTAGCAAATTTTGGCATATAATTTATTATGTCTTTCCTCGACAATCTGCTAAAAGCTCCAAGTTAAGTACCACATCCGGTTTATCATTAGCCAAACTCTAATATGTTGTTTCCGATCATATATGAATTTTAAATACCAAATTTGAGAAGTTGTGGATCATATTTTACTACATATTTCCAAGAAAATCTATTCAGGGCTTCAAGTTAAGTACCACATCCGGTTTATCATATACAGGGTGATACTGAAAAGCGGGCCACTTAAAACAACTTTTTTATTAATAATTATGATGGTAGCGGTTTAACCGGAAATGACATTAATTTTCATATTTAAAATGGGACTCCCTATATATTTATTGAGTTTACATGCAGTTTTGAAACCGTTTTAAAACGTTTTTAGTTTTGAAAACGCCATGTATACAGTGTCAAAATTGTTTTGAATTATCTCAAACCAAAACTAAAATTCATGGGTCGGACTTGAAAACTAGTTTCAAAACTAATCATGTAAACACTTGAAATTCAGTTTCGATACTGCACATGCGTACAGTACAGAGCACAACGTTTTTGTCTGTGTTACTAACCTTCAAATATACTGACAGTTGTGTAGTTTTAGTGCGTAGTGGTACGAAGTACAAAAGATAATTGAAATAATAGCAAAACGAAGTATTTGGAGTAAAGAGGATCTGTCACTTACATCGGCTAAATGCACATGCGCCGAAACTGGTTTCAAATCAATTTTTAAACTTGTTTTGAAAACTGCATGTAAACAGTTTTACATAATTTTTACTGAAAACTGAAACCATTTTCAAAACTGCATGTAAACGTAGTTATTGTTATATATTTGGAATCTACATAAAATTACGAACTCAAAAATAGGCTTGAATTGCATTTTTATTGAAAAAATAAATTACAAATGAATAATTAATCTAACAAACAATATAGGTAGTTTGTAATAACAAATTAATTATTTTTTGTAACAAAATACAAAATCTTACAAAAATAACTTACTATTTAAACAATTAACTTAAATATTACTCAATAATATATCAATTGTATTCACAGCCTGCCTGATATCATGGCTTAGCAAGTTAATTATATAAGGAAAATAACTGAATTGCGAAAAAAATAGTTAACTACATTTCCACATTACCTTGAGATTAACACGAGCAACCATATTCCGTTGCGAAACAAAGGAAAAATAAAGAAATAGAAGTTTGTTTTTTATTAATACAATATGAACGAGATGTGACGTAACTTTTTGTTTCCTACACTACTTTTAATCTGCAGCGAACCCACGGGTTTAAGATCCAATCTAGAGTAAGTCACCGATAAATATTTCCGAACGAGCTAACTGGGTATAAGAATATTCTCACTTAATTTTCAAAGGAAGTTTCTTTCGTATTTCTGTACTCTATAAAAATAAATTATCGTAATAATTGTATGGATATGGTTACATCCACAAAAAAGGAGATAAGAAAACAATGGACCTTGCTTTCATTATTACTAAGAGTTTGTAATAATTACATGTTATGGAAACTGTAATGAAGCTCATTAAAAATTATGCCAGTTATTGATTTTCTAATTAAACTTTTTCTATAGAGGTAGAGAGGTAATTGATTTGAAACGGGAAATATAATGGTAAGCGGAGAATTGTTTAATAATGTATACTATACAGTATAACATTTTCATTATTATTTTATATATTACATGTTCATTAAAAGCTTCTGATACATTGTTTCTGTCAATAGAATAATCTAATTATGATGTAGAAACGTATAAAGAACCATAATATAATGACAAGTTATATTGTAAATTGACGTGTATAATGGATCTAGTTTACTTCTACCATATAAATTTTGTAAGGTTTTAAGAGAGGCATTAAAGTGCCGAATAAATATTTGTATCATGGTTTAATGATTGTTAAACTTAAATTCAAATCGGACCGAAGTCAAAATATTAAATTTATGTCCAATTTCTAAATTAAAAAATAATCCTCCGAATTCTAAACATAAATAACGTCCAGTATGATATATGGCAAATGACTTCTACGTAACAGTAATACGAGTACCTACTACTATGTCAAAAATGTACTGGGAATTCGTTAATGAAACACAAAATGCGTTTTATTCATCCAAATTTATTGTATCACTTCCAAAGTAGGCCCCTTCCTAAATAATACACATGTCAACGAATAATCCAAACATCAAAGCATTTTTTAAACGCATTTTCACGAATCGACTCCAGTACTCGCCGCGAATTCTCTTTTATGTCTTCTATGGACTGAAAACGGGTGCCTCGAAGTGGTAATTTGAAATAGAAAAAAGTCAGGGGAATACGGTGGTTGTTCGATAAGGTTTGTTGAGTTTTTGGTCAGAAATTCGTTCACAATGATAGCCTTGTGAAATAGTGCGTTATCGTATTGCAAAATCCATGAGTTTTCTTTCCACAAATCTGGTCTTTTTCGACGAATTTGCTGTCTCAAACGCCGCTAACGCTCAGATAATATTCTTTAGTTACTGTCTCTGGCAAGAAATCCGAGTGCACAACACCGCAATAATCGAAAAACACTGTCAACATCACCACTTTTGATCAACTATAGGCAAATATTCAATCACTTTGACTGGGCTAGAAAAATCGACACGAAGCGGAGTTCAGCCGAGCACCGAATATTCGCGGCGAGTAGCCCATCCACACATTCGACATTTGGCGAATGTTTGCTCGAGATTCGCCGAATGTGAGGTCCCGTCTTGACCTACCTAGACAGTAAAGTGTCATTCACAACAACAAAATTATCGTAGCGGTAGAATTAGTGGCAGTGGTAGTGGCCTGGGTAAAAGATTGAATGCGTTATAGCAAAGGTATTCGTTCACATCCAAAAATTAAGAAAATTACTAGTAGCGCAGTGGCAACAGCAGCGGTAGGAGTTTGCAATCTACGTTGCCACTACCGCTACCGCATCAGATAAAATGAGCAATAGAAAAATGATCATTTTGTGGTGTGCCTCAGATGTTGCGCTATAGAAACAAACAGACTTATTAATAAACTTTGCACAATTAAAAGTGAGCACATAACTTACCATTTTCGCTTATTTCAATGGCAATTTGTACCCACGCATTTTCTTTTTTTGAAATAATTTTAAATTCCCTTACTCTCTTCGCTTATCTCACACAATGGAGAGCTTGTGGATAAGTGTAATTAATAAATCATCATCTATGTCAGTTGCTTTTTGCGCAAAAATTAAATGACAGCTATAACTGTCAACCTTGCACACTAGTAATAAACAATAAAAAATTCTTAGAAACTATAATTTCAATTTTTCATTGTGAACGGAAATAATTTTTACTATAAATTTCTTACGCTACCGATGCCACTTATTCTTACACTACCGCAATTTTTTTTATTCCGAATGGGTCTTAAGATTGTTCAATGTTCCTTAAGCCGAGATCAGATATTCGGCATTCGGCCAATTCCGAGCAAATGTTCGCCAAATATCGAATGTGTGGTTGGGCTGCTCGCCGCGAATATTCGGTGCTCGTCTGTTCCCGCTTCGTGCCGGTTTTTCGATCCGAGTCAAAGAAGTGGCCGAATATTTGCGTACTTAGTTGTATAGAAACGGATAATAGATGCTTGGCAAACTGACGTCTGTAGACGTATGTTCGCCAATTGACTAACATTACTCGGCGACAAGTGAATATTTGTTAATCGGCGTATACCGAATATGTGGTCCCGGCTTAATACCATGTGATTTACACCGGGTGTCTCATATTAACAAGCTTTGCTGTTTCTAGCGATGCACGACGAGTCGGGAGTACTCTCGCATCTCGTCTCGTCTCGTTGCATTATGCGAGACGAGAACGAGAGCAAGATTTCAATTTAAAATTCGAGGCGAGATCGATATAACAACTGCGAGAAGCGAGAAATCTCGCGAGATTCTTGCGAGAGTCTCGCAATAAAAAGTATTTGTAACTTTATAGCTTTGATTCATAAATTCAATGAAAAATGCGCCGTCAGGGAGTGGAGCCAATGGTAATTCGTGCATAGAACAGGTGAATGTGAAAATTATATGAATTGACTATATCTTTTTTGAGTCTATCTAGAGTTGAATGATATCAGTCGCAGAGCGAGGAAATGTAAAATAAAGACAAAATCGGCTTTGCATCTAATAGAACTAGTTTTCTCCAACATTTCAAGCCCTAATTCATCCCATTTAAAAGTACGGTTAATAAAATTCTTGGTGTCCCTGAAAAGGAAAGGATCTTATATTAAGCGTGGATAGGAGCCAACACGGAGTGAAGCGGGGTGATTGGTTGCCAGCTGGTACCCACTGTTTTATGAGTAAATTTTACTTAAATAGTGGCATATAGTTAATGACAAAGTGTAGAAACTTTTATGTACAAAAAAATTTTTTTTTTCATGTTTAATTAGTTTAATGATGACAGAATGTATTAACAGATGTTCGTATTGAAATAATTTGGTGACTAGAATTTTCGCCTCTTTATTATAGTTATACGACTGTAAATATACGCAGGACGGAACGATTGGTGCGAACTTGTCTTTTGTAGTTCAACTAATACGTAAATACCGAGGTAAATACGTAGTGCGCATGCGCTTATTTTTACAGCGAGACTCTCGCGCGACAACGAGACGAGACCCAAAATAATGTGCGAGAACGAGAGCGAGATCGAGATTGCAGATCCAAAAACGAGGCGAGATCGATATTTTATATTTCTCGTCTCGTCTCGCCTCGCGTGCATTACTAGCTGTTTCATATTTGCCATTTTCCTCTGAATTAATTGGTAACTAAATACAGTCAAATAAAAAAAATATAATGTACCTATTCCCTATCACAGATTTCAAGATTCAAGTGGACATCCAAAAGAAACAAAATATACAGTAAAGATGCTGATCTTAAGCTCATCTAGTGGAAAACGTCATAATAATTTTTATTTTTAAAGAATTTCTGAGATTAAATAATCTTGTAGGTATTTGAGGTAAATTAGATTTTATGAATATTGTCTGCTCCTCGGATTATACTCGTACTTACGGAAGGATGGTAGTTGGTAGTATAATAGATTTGAAATGGAAACTCGTGCATGATGAAGTATTCTGCACAGTGATCGGTAGTTGGCGCGCATATAAGCGTTTACATTCCACGTCAGAGTGAATTCGTGCACTAGTTTAATACAAATATGGGACGCGTCTAAGTGGTGATATTGCTTCTGAGGGACGCGCGCGTTTGACAAACAGCCAACGGCGGCCACTTGTATAAAGCGGCCGAGGACCCACGTGCCAAGAGCCAAGTCTGATGCCCGGGGCACTGCGTGAGTTAAAATATCACAAGATGGATACCGCAATCAAACATCACAGGCCGCAGGGACTCTTGCCCGTACTTTTTTAAAACTGTTATCATATCAAAGTTTCCATCTGCCTCGACTGTGCAATAAATCGGAAAACGAATTATGGTTTCTCGAAACTTTGTTAAAAGTGCACAGCGACGACGCGTCGAACGTCCCTTCGCGAAGTTGTATCGACTGTCATTGTAGCCCAGTCTGAAACTCGTCAAATTTTATTACGGAATTCTTCCTCTCTCCACAGTTCTACCAAAGTTCTAGCCGAGTTTAGCATCACCCCACTTGGACACTGATGAAAAGAAGTAGTAGTTATTCGCTGGAGTAACGCGCACTTTTTACTCCGATGCAACAGTGAAAAAGACTTGCACGGAAACTGGTGTAATTTTATTTACGCGCTAGAGCAAATTCCAATTACGATGCGGACGGATGATGCAATTACAAGAATCGTTTGAAAACTTCTTTCTAAAATAGCGACCGTTATTTGTACATTTCTCGCAGGGAAAGCAAAATTCTTCGCTATTATTTACATTTTTCCTCTTTCGTATTCGTGGGCGCATAAATTCAATTAAGCAGCAGATTCAATCATGGCCTGCTAGCTTTAAATCAATGTTGAAGCACCCGACGAGTTAAAGGAGTTAAGGGCGTTTTATAATGAATTGCATAAGCACTTATGCATACACTCATAGCTTAACCTGCATAAAGTAGGGGAGACCGGTGTCAATTTTTACAAAATTGAAATTTTTATTTTTCACGAGTTAACATTACATTTCGAAATTTTGAAATTACCTATATGAGAACCTATCCACCTTAGTGAATAATATTTTGAATTTAAAACTTTTGTAAATGTGACTAATATAAAAGTATAAGGATTTTTAGTCAGGCATTACAGATGTTACAATTGACACCTAACTGGTGTCAATAGTAACAGGGCCAGTGTTAATTGTAACAAATTTTACCAGTAATAAAAGAAGAAGTTATTGAAAAAATAAACATTTATATATTACCTCAAAAAACACAAAACTCAGATGACTCAACTAAAAGCAAACAAAATATATATTCTGTTGGTGACATGGACCATATTGACCAATGCCTTTAGTCGCTAACGAAATTGCAGTTTAAGTAAACATAAAATAGGTATTTCTTTGTACAATTTAACTTGCCCGGTGTCCAGATTTTACATTTTCGCCACTACAACCAATCTCCTGTGCTCAATATATATATATATATATATATATATATATATATATATATATATATATATATATATATATATATATATATATATATATATATATATATGACTGTTACTTTCGGAACTATTTTTCGTTTTTTTGCTCTTCTTCTTTTATGTTTTCGATAGCAGTGGTTTTTTCTTGTAATTTTTATCATGATCAATACTGTACTTAATTATTAAACACGTTACAATCGACACCGTGACATGTGTTACAACTGACACCGCTTAACTTATAAAGATATTATTTGGTTTTTTTGTATTTATTAGGTAATAATTCGAAATTTTTTAATGAAAAATAAAATCAGATATATCTCACAAACTGATCCTGAACTTGAAATATTTTCGAGCAGAGCACTTATAGTGTTTTAGAAACATTGTGTGTCACTACCTGTATTTACTTTTTTGTCGATTTACAGACATTCGTCAGAAACAGGCGCCGTATTTGCGCGTATGTACTTATTCTAAATACCAAAGAGCTATGACTCTTTCTGCTTCACTCTGCAAGCGCGTTTTAATTTATTTCGAAAAGATGGCCCTGTTACCTACCCTTGTTACATTTGACACCTTTTACAATTAACACCGGTCTCCCCTATATAGATACTGTTGACGGTGAATGTAAAACATAGTAAAGTTTGCCTTTTTGTGTTGAAGACAAATTTTTAACTTCACTTTTATTTTTGTTTTGAGGTGATGAGACCTTATACAGTCAGTTTATTTCTAAGAGCGCTCTGTACAAAAATTTTATTTTCAATTTTTTACACTGCGAGAAAAGGGAAAAATGGGTACAATATGTTCTTCCCTCGCATTTACTTGCTGATTGTCCCATACATTTAAAAATATGAAACTGAAACATGGTGGTCAAGTCAGGGAATTTAGTATTGCCTGGAAAAGTCAGAGAACTGTTATGGAATTTTATCAATTGCCAGGGTATGTTTTATAGGGATATAAATGGAGGAAAACTTTTTACCTTCCGTCACCTTTAGGTAAGGAAGGTATTGTCTTTGGTCAAAAATTTCGTTGGTGAGTTTTTAATGAATAAGCACGTTTTAAGGTCCCTAGAATACGATTTTACTATTTTTAAGATGATGTCTGTATGTGTGTGTGTATGTATGTGTGTCAGTGTGCGTGTGTGTGTGTGTGTGTGTGTGTGTGTGTGTGTGTGTGTGTGTGTTATAATTCTTTCGTATTCCTCTTCGTTGTATCCATATGAAGAGCTGATTAGATTTTGGTTATAATTGGTCAACCGGAAGTACCCTCATTTGAAGATTTTAACAGTTTTTCTTGAAAAATCGATGTTAAATATCATTTTTTCACATTTAATGTTATTATAAATATTATAGAATATTGTATTCTCTATACGATTTGACTGCATATTAAATGGATATAGAGTTATAAAATTATAAAGAAATTAAATTTCATAAATTAGCTAGCTATGATAGAAACAGCTACTATATTAAGTAAATTCTGATTGAAAGATGACAGTGTCAATTGACATATTCGTAGTATATATGTGTTATAATTTTACTCGAAATAAAGGATCTTTTTGATCGAAACTTTTTGTATAGAATTTGTATAAAATACATACAACTGTCGAAAGGTAATGTATGTACAAGAAATTTAGAATCTTTTGCAAGGAACTTTCTGTATGGATTTTATAGAAAATACATTGGCATTTACAAAAATTCTACCGGTAGATACCGCATCTACTGACTGTGTTCGAAAACACGATTGGTAAAACGTTACCGTGTTAGAAAATTGTACAATATCTACCATATCCATCTACCGGATTCATGAAGAATCTAAACTCAAAAAAAAGTAATGATGCAAAGCGAAGCGCACGCGTTAAAAGTGGAAATGTGTTCAAAGTATGACTCTGCTCAGTTTGTTAACTACATCAAATTTCTAACCTGTTTGAAATATTCAATTTTTTTTATAGGTTATGGATCTACCCTGTTTACCACTTGCGTTCTTAAAAAACAGCTGTTTACCGGGTGACAGTTCACTGGTAGAATTTTCGTAAATGCCTCATATAACTGACGGAAGGTAATGTGCTGGCCACATCAGATTCTTTTTTAAATTATTAGGATAGTTATTCTTTTTTATTTTGTTCACCAACCCCAGGTTAATTGCAAGAATGTATGTTATAAAAAAATATTTTTCGTCAGGGAAAATTTAATAAAATGTCAAGTAATCGTAATCTTTAAAGTTGTCGGCCATCCTTCTGAAAGTACCCTATCAACTATTGTGTCTCTGATTGTACTGTTGAAAAATGCGCCATCTTGAATTACCCATTGTTTTGTTATTCTAATATCATTTAACATTTTCTTCTTATTTTGTTTATTAATTTTTTATTGAAATTAGTTTTGCAGGCCCCGAAAGTTCGTAGGCTTTAAAAGGTTTTTAGACTTTATAGGTACTTTGCCTAATCCCACCCACACTGTTAGGTATCTCAATTTTAATTCTCACCACCATCCCTCGCAGAAACTCTCAGTAGACAACGCCTCGTACATCGTGCCATCAAAATCTCTGAACCTGATACCCTACAGCAGGAGCTTGACCACATAAGACATAGTTTAATCCAGAACAACTATGATGTAAAATTAATCAATAATGTAATACATAGACAATTAAACTCTTTACCCAAAAAACTCGTGGATACCTCGTTCGAAACATTTGCATCTATCCCTTACATTAAAGGATTCTCGGATAAAATAGATAAAATTATTAATAAAAACAATATTAAGGTCTTTTTTAAACCTCCACAAAACATCTCAGAAATACTCCACCAAACTAAAGATAAACGCGAACCCTTGTCGTCACCCGGTGTTTATAGTATTCCTTGTTCTTGCGGCACAGTATACATAGGTGAAACAGGAAGGAGTGTTCACACTAGATTGTCAGAACACAAACGCTGTCTGCGTAATGGTATGGTATTAACATCTGCGCTCGCAGAACACCAACACAACACAGGACATAACATCTTATTTGAAAATTCCCGCATTTTAGCTCCTGTCCCTGAGTTTTACAGACGTACATACAGGGAAACTTTAGAAATATGGAAACATCCTAATAACATCAATCGGGATAATGGCTATTTCTTGAGCCACATGTGGAAACCGGTGATTCTCGGAACACGACATGCCCAATCTACCATTACGAACTCGATTCCCATTGGTCCTCATTAGCTTTGCTCATCTAACGTATCTATAGATTAGTATATAACTGTCTTCTCGGCCTTCTTTTCGTCACTTGGTTTATTTGGCCTCTAGCGTGGTTTACACGTCGGGTAACCTTGTAAAATGAGTCTCCCCTTCTTGTTGCTTAAACTCGGCCTCTAGCGTGGTTGACACGTCGGGTAACCTTGTTTAAGACAGTACTATTCCCCTTGCTCCTGAAGATGCCCCATACGACTGCGGGCGAAACGTTTAACTCTGACACAGTCCATTCCCGGAAAACGAATATTTCTCATGACTCAAACTGTGGAAGCCTACGCAATTATTTCCCTAATCTGCCTATTAAACCTGACTTTAGCAACTAAATTACTAACAAAAATGCGTGATCTTATAAAATGTATTAATCCCCCTAACTTCCTATGGCACTTTCGTTCTTTGTACTAGGACTATGTATTTATGCAATTTATTACAAAACTACTCCTATTTTTCTGAAATAATTGTATTGTAATGAAGGATGGTCTTACCTTGCAACGGAGCGTAGATATTGAGGTAGAGGCAATCCTCGGACTGGTTCTTAAGATAGGGCAGCAGTCTTTTAAGATACTCAAGCCTTCCTTTAGGCATTCGGTCCAACGCGGCAGTTTCATTAGCTATATTGGGCAGTTTCTGGGGGCAAACGGGTCCCATTTTGTCGGAGATGCGGACGCCATCCCATGGCGAGGGCGTTCGGGTGGGGCTGAAGCGGTTCTGTCGCACGGGTGGTGTGGCATAGGGCACCCCGAGGAACACCTCGATGGGCTTGAGCGCGCGGTAGTGCTCCATCGACAGCACCATGCCCTGCAGCCGGCCGTAGCGCGTCTGCACGATGCGAGTGCTCATCTTGAAGTTCCTGGTGAAGGCTTCGCAGCCCCAGGCCAAGTATAGCAATACCAGCCATAGCCACAAGGCCTTGCAACCACGCATCTTGGATATGATGGATCTCCTCACTGCATTGTCTGCGTCCTCACCCGCTCTAATTATTCTAAACGTTCATCTACTACCTACGTTTAATTTGATATTGATTTTGATTGACGCAAGGTTGCTGATAAGGGTGGGGTTTCCATTGTTACTACTTGACTGGTTTGCTTCTGCTGATTCATCTGTAACAAACACAAACATTATATGCAAAATGTGCCTATTCATTAATAACTACGCTAAATTATAAAGTTATGTTAATAACTGTCTACCATCCATACAATACCATTAATAATTTAGCTATTGTGCTTGCTTTTATCTAAAATATGAATCGAATATAATTGAATTATTGAAAGAAATTATGATATCGGTAAATATTTTGACCATGCCATTTAAACACAACACAAAATTAAATTTACTATACACATATTATAAATATTTTCCAAATATGTTTATTTTCCTCGATATTGAAATGTTTTGATTTGTTTGGCATAAAACTGAACAATAAATAATAAATAAAATTGTTTACAACTAGTAGTATTTAACGTTTGGTATAAAGCAAACATAAATAAATGTTTGAAATTATAACTGACAAATTTAACTATCATATCGGGCTTTACCACTCAATCAAGTTGTGAGCTATTGCATTATCATCCCAAAAGTCCTGATTTCCAATAATTAAAAGAACTGAATTTATTGCTATTAACCGTGGTTGACAAAATAACCGAGATTTGTCGGTTTAATCCTGATAACTTCCTAATAAGGTACACGTGTTAACCAACTATTCAGCTAAAAACTATAAAACACCAACTAACCGGTTACTAATAAAAATAAATTATTGAAGCGAACACGTTGGCTGGTAGCACGAGCGTGGTTCTAACACCGGTGTTAACTAAAACCATGCCTACGACTTGGCACATACTGCAGGGTTATTAACAAAATCAGTGTTGCCAATATACTGGATAAGCCGAAAATGTACTGAATACATATTCAAAAAATATCACGGCCTTATTTAAAATTGTTAACATGATTTTTGTCTTGCCTTCTTTATAGTATAAACAATTTGAAATAATAAAGCCAAATTTATTGAATATGGCTGTCAATACATTTTAGAATTAATCAGTATATTGGCAACTTTGATTTTGTTAATAAGCTTGAAGTATGTGCCAAGTCGTTAGCACGGTTTTAGTGAGGGTTTTAGTTAACACCGGTGTTAGAACCACGCTCGTGCTACCAGCCAATATATTTAGGTTAATAAACAAATATCTACATACCTATATTTCATTTAAATTTTGTTAAATTTTATTATTTTTACTACTTAAAACAGTAAACCGATTATATCCAACTTACCCGACTAGTCAAAATAGCAACCTATATATCCAGTTATTTACTATAACTGGTTAACCGATGATTACGCCAATTAACTGATTAAACGAATTTCCATTTCATAAACACCGCATTACTTTTTCCAACACTAAAATTTTTGAAATATGAAATATTGCTATTACGAAAATTATCAAAAAGTGAATAGTCTAATAATCGTTTATAAAAAAAGTCCAAGTCTTCCTCTGTTAAGATAATTTTGTGAGCAGGAACATAATAATATACTAGATGTATATACAACTAGCGCCAAGAAGAGACTTGCGAATTCAGCCAATTCTAGGGTGGAATCAGGCCTTTCTGAATTGCAGACACCAGACACTAGACATTTGTCTTTAAATGCATTAAACATTAAAGACTATTTTTGAACCGTTAATTTCTGTAACAATCAGTTACCGTGAACGTTTGAAGTATAAATAAAGTATTTGTAAAAAGATCCATTTATTATTATTTGTCTTTTTGTCTATTGTTTAATCCAGATTTTGTAAAAACAGTTGTCATTCAAAGCCTCCAGTAAGTCAAAAGGGATCCCGATAATTCGCCAAGGAGCATTCTTCGCTGTGAAAATTCACCGCACATAATTCACTGCGGGGAGTTCACCGCAGAAAATTCACCGCGAGGATAATTATTTACCATTGTTTGGAAGTGCGTTTTTTACTGAAATTATTTAGTACAAATAATAGCCAGGATCGACAGAGCTAATTTTTGTCCAATATTAAATTCCAGCTCTTCCGTCATCCCAGTTATAACCATGGTTAATGTAAAATTAACATCGGATAATTCAACTCTTGACGGTGAGTATCACAATGTTATAATTTAACTTCCCTTAAAGTTTTTGATTGTTGCGATTACTTACTTACATGAAAATGTTAACCTAGAAATTTTAACTTACCCACGTGTTTCCTTGATATTACTTATTACGATCGCTTGCTTACTAATAATCATAACATATTTAAATTGTAAATTAAACTTAATCATAGAATACTTCTTATAATCTTTTCTCAAACAATGAATATGTATATTTTATCCAATAATGACTTTGTTTAAAAAATAATTTTATAAAATCATGTACGTATTTTTCAGCTGGTGCCTGATGATGAATTGTAATAATTCGAAATCGATAGCACAAAGAATTTAATAAATAAATATATTATAAATTCAGTTGGCTTATGTATACTTTATCCAATCCTAAGTTAATGTAATTCTTCCCGTCCCTGAAAAGTTAGGGATGTTATCGATGGGATGCTTCCCGTCCCTGAAAAGTTAGGGATGTTATCGATGGGAGGCAACACGGAGCTTGGTTTTGGGCGGATCGCCAGTGTAGCGTTTTATCAAACTGTTTCCACAAAACATCCAATTTTTATTAATGAAATTGTTACTATTAATATAATACAAACAGTTCTTAACACCATTCACACATTTTCTTATATCTATTGTGTGCGGTGAATTTTCAGTGGTGAATTTTCCTCGTGGTGAATGTTCCTCGGAGAATTTTCCGAGATTAATTGTGGGCGTTGAATGTTCCTAGAACCTGGGATGTTCAGTTAACTAGTAATTCAGCAATCTCGAAGTCAAGTCCACTGAAGAGTCGAATTTTCACTTAAATTGAAAATCATTTGTATGAAGAGATGGTTATCCCTAACAAAATAAAAAATCTTAGAAATGCTGTTGTTCCGATGAAATGAGAAATGGAAAGAGTGAAGGCAATTAAAGCAGAGTTTTTAAGCTCGATAATAACAAGGAGTAATCCATTCCCTGATTGGTCACGGTTCGCTGTCGATCAGAACAAAGCTCTATGGTTCGATATGTCCGCTCTGGCCATTATTCTAAGTGGATGAAGGCATTTTGGAGTTGTGACGGGCTGCAGATGCGGTTTCAATTTACGAAATTGTTCACGACGACGTTATTTATTCCCCGGAATACATTACCGCAGTTCTAGAAACGACTCGCGACAGGAATTTGATGTTTTTGAAATGATCACGAGGCATCTGTCACACACGTCACAGGGACATGCGTTGCGTCATATGCAAACCAGCCAGGTTTTTATTCTGTTTTTTCGAGCAAAAAATGAAAATCGATCGGACGATGAATGATGCGATTAGTTTTGGGATTTGGATTATGTTGTATAGTTCATTCCGTTGACAGCATTATCAGTTCGAGTCTCATAAATGGACAACTAAAATTATTACAGTTCATTTATAAAACTTCATATTTTTTTACAGGGCATATGACCGACTGCATTTGGTTTGGTAGTCAATTGAGATTTTTCAACCTAAATTGGATTCTGATCCATGTCAATTTATAAAAATGATGTCTTTGGTGTACTATGGGCATAGGGCTTGGTATTTTTATCTCTGGTTAAACTCGGTATTAATTTATCTGTCAGTTAAAGAAAAATATAGCATCGATGTTTTTACCTTCCGTCACCTTTAGGTAAGGAAGGTATTGTCTTTGGTCAAAAAATTCGATGATGAGTTTTTAATCAATAAGCATGTTTTAGGGTCCCTAGAATACGAATTTACTATTTTTACGATGATGTCTGTATGAGTGTTTGTGCGTGTGTGTGTGTGGATGTGTGTGTGTGTAACAAAATTTTCGTCTGCGATAACTCTAATACTACAGTTACAAAAATTATAATTTTTTCGTACACTTCTTCGTTACATCCATATGAAGAGCTGATTAGATTTTGGTTACAATTGGTCAACCGGAAGTACCATAATTTGAAGATTTTATCATTTTTTCCTGAAAAAACTATGTTAAATATAATTTTTTCACATTTGATGTTATTATAAATATTAAAGAATATTTTATTCTCTATACGATTTGACTGCATTTTATACTTAATATTAAATGGATATAGAGTTAAAAAATTATAAAGAAATTAAATTTCATTAAGTAGCCATAGCTATGGAAACAGTTACTATATTAAGAAAATTCTGATTGAAAGATGTCAGTGTCAAGAGAAATTGACATAGTGTGTTTCTCTTATAATTTTACTGGAAATATAGGATCTTTTGCTTTCTGTATGCAATTTGTATAAAATACATACAACTGCTTTAAGGTAATGTACAAGAAATAATAATAATAAATCTTTTATTTCTGCAGATACATTACACTGTATATAGAAAACGTCACAAAATAATAATTTTCTGTATGAAATTTGCATAAAATACATGCAACTGCCGGAAGGTAATGTAGAAGAAATAGAATATTTAATTTAACAAGGAACTTTCCGTATGAAATTTGCACAAAATACATAGAACTGACGGAAGGTAATGTGCTGGCCACATCAGATTTTTTAGCAATTGTTGTACAAATTACAGATATGTCAATGTTTGATGCAACCAGATGAAAATACCAGGCTTAGGTAAGCTGTGTACAATCATGGCAGTTACTTTTATTTAAATATTGAATGACAGTATCACATTACGTAAATGTGCGATGACAGCTATAAGAACACAAAATTTGTGAACGTAAAACCTAACTCCTGTCATTCCTACCGTCGAAGTGAAGTAAAAGGTAAACTGGTTGGTCAATTTACTGATGACGTACAATGACTATGTACTTTTCTGCGGTGACTATACCTAATCGTATATCAGTATTTAACCTATTTTATTGTAGCTACTTTTACTTCCTTGTGTATAGTAAAGGAAGTATTGTAATCGCGAAAAATTCCTGTTTTCAGATTTCAACGGAAATATCCCTGAAACCATTTTGACTAATTTCGTCGAGCCGACTGTACGTACGTATCTCGCATAACTAAGAGTACTATAACACCTAGTTGTGCACTTCCCTTTCTGGTCATTATATAATTTCCAGAAGTTAAACTTTACTTGAAGCCTATAATATATTTTAATGAAAAACTATTTTCAAATTTGTTATATAAGACTTTTATGTCAAAGGGAATAACATAATAGATCATAGTAGATTTTGGATAAAATAGGCTAACCGAAAGTGATATATTACCTGAAGTTGTTAAGTTTTTCTTGAATAAAAGGGTTTTATTTTGATTTTAGAAATAAATGCTTCAAATAATAGTTTTAGAGAATTAAATACTGCGTCTAGCACACCTAATATTATTAAATTATTATTAGCCCTTTGTATAAGCGAGATATGTAATAAAAATAATGTTATTGTCAAATTACGTCAAATACGTGCATTTTATAAGTGGGTCTATATTTCATGTTGGTCTTGCGTTCAAGGAAGTCGTGTGGTGTCCACATCAGATTTTTTAAATATGCAATTGAAACTGCAATACCAAACGTTATTATTATTAATTTGAAATGATTTGTTCTTTGACAATGACATTGTGACATTTATCTGTCAGTTACATACATTTGAATAACTGCGCAACCAAGGAGTTTTGTTTGTTTAAAGCGTAGGCTCCAGAATTTAAATTATAGATAATTTTATAAATTTATCCACAAAATATATAGAAAAAGTATTAATGCAAATCTGTAGAAAATGTAATAATTTTTATAATAACATTAATCTCGAAAAAATAACATTTAAAGGTATTTTTCGAAAAAAAATCTATTTTGAATTTCTAGTAATGTGCCATTTCCTGTTATCCGATTTACACCAAAATCTAATGGGCTCTTTCCATAATAGTAAAAGATTTTTAGGGATCGACCGATACCGATATCGGTATCGGTATATCGGCCATATCGGTTTTCTTAGCCGATATCGGTATCGGCCGATATGTAAACCACGATATCGGCCTATATCGGTATTGGCCTAAAAAAATATAAATTGCTTAATATTTCAGTTGCTAAGGATTTTTTAAAGGAAATTAAAACAGAAATACTAAATAAAAAACAAATCAAGTTTATTCTTATTCAAAATGTAGCAAAAAAGTCATTAAAAATGTAGAAGTAAAGTTACACACTTAGTTCAACAAATTAATATTTAAAGTTAAGTTTTGGCAAGTTGTAATGTAACAAAATTATTGCGCTTTCATAAACATTTCCAGCTGAAGAAAATAGCTGTTCACTAGCAACACTATTTGGCGGTGGTGCTAAATATATTATTGAAAATAGTATATTGTGTTATTAGGAGTAAAAGTGATACTTTGTGTGGCGATCATGGAAGTTTGCACGACGAGCGAAACGAGTCGAACAATTTCATGCGAGGCACACAAAGACACTTTTATTCCGAATGACACATTGAATTTTTTTTTCAAACGCACTACTTTTCTTTTTATTCGCTAATTCTATGTAGTTTCTATGGATATTTATTTATTTTATTTCTACTCCGACGGCGTAGAAATGAAGCTTCTACCTTGTGAATTAAGTCACAAAAATGCCATTTCTACGACGTTTGAAAAAAAATGTCTTTTTTGCATTTTCTCTGCATTTTTTTGTGATTTATTTATGGTTAATTCGTGTAACGGTAACAGTATATCATTATAAATCACTTTTACCTCATTTATACAGCAAAAAATTTACGACAAAATTTTATGGCCGATATCGGATATGAGTATATCGGTATCGGCCGATATCGGTATCGGCCACAAAAATCATATCGGTCGATCCCTATTCGAAATACAAGATTTCAAAATTTTCTGAATGATAGTATTTGAGTTAGAGTGGAGGATCCATACATAGCACATATACACAGACATCATCGTGAAAATGTTAAAATTGTATTCTAGGGACCTTAAAACGTACTCATTCACCAAAATCTCGATATGCGATTTTTAGCACGATCCCTTACCAAGGATAGCAGGAGGTAAAAATTGTGCAAGTACCTATATTAGTTTTTTTTTTTTGTTTCCTGCATGATTTTATAAACGGGTTAATCTAACCGATTTAGAAACTTTCATAAAAGTATTCAATAATTAAAATTCCAAAACTTTTCCCAATAAAATATTGAAATTTTGTTGCAAATTCTTAACGCCGGTTGCAATCTAATTATTCCATTTTAAATATATTAAAGAACGATGTCAATATCATTTAACGGATTAGATTGAAGTATTTACCAAAACAACAAAAAAATATTGACAAATCATCTGTTAAAAACATTTCATGTTATGTACAATTTTATTTTGTATTTGTATAATCGGCACTGCACAGATCCTGCTTTTTAATCACTTACTACCGCTTTTAAGGACAGCAGTGATTTTTGTTTTGTTAAATGACCACCCCGGTCTACAAATTGTTTATTAGACATGCAACACCTGATCACCTATTTGACCAACAATAATCACTACAAAATGAAGGATTTGCATTCGAGCATCAATCGGACGATCAACGATAATACTGCCCCGCATTCATGTTACGTTCCAGATATGCTCGTATCTCGTTTGTATATACGCTTTGAAGTGTACATGAACGAGGATTCAAATATTTGTCTGTTTAAATTTCATAGAATATTATCCAAGCAGAATCAGTGTTATTTTGTAATTAATGTTAGATTTGTTTAGCTAAACAAGCTGTGTATCGCCACTAGAAGTACGCAAATTTTGAAATTAATTAGTATCAGATACTCTAATATTAGTATATGGTATCTGTGTATTATACAAAGTTTAAACCGACATTTCTACATTGTTTGTGTTGTAGATATTTACTTCATCAAATAAAAGCGTTCAACTTTAAGTGGAATCAAATATCAGACCTCAATTGTGTAACTTGAATTCCAATGGACTTCAAATTCTACTAGAATTGGGTAAGAATAATTAATAGAGAAATATTTATTTATTTTATTTATTATTAATCTGAACAACAGGGTTCAAGACCCCAATTACAGGTTGACTATACAAAGATTTAAGAATTAAAGACACAAGTAATAAACATGTAAATGAATGAAAGAACTTAATACATAAAGCTATGTTTTACAGAGTATATGTTTGTTAACGAATAGTAGTAAATGTTAATGAACAAAATAATTGTATAAAGCACTTTTAAATTTTTCAATCGAGCCGAGAAAGATGTCAAAATAATCAGGTTATTATTAAAATTGAAACAAAGCATACGAGTAGGTGACTTTACTTCGTAGTTCGTTCTAGGAGTATTACAATAGAAGGTATATTTAAACCAGGAATTATGCATAGGAACTAGGAAAGGAATTTTGTAAAGGAACAATGATGATTGAATTTTTCTGCGAGTATTTAGAGATACAATACTAAATTCAGACGACAAGTCTTGGTAATCTGTATCAAAACTGGGATAATGTCTGAAAAGTTTTAAGAAGCATAATTTAACACTTTTGCGTCGAATAGATTCAATTAAATGTTTGTTACCAAACCTGCTGACAATATTTCAGTTTATTTCTTAAGAACGAGAAATATAATTTATTTAGAGTTAAGATATGAATGAAGCCTACATTTTTGTAAGCAGATTTAACAGTTTGTAATATGTGATTAGTGAAATTGAACTTTTCGTCGAATAAAACACCAAGATCTTTAAATTAAGTGATTTTTTCGAGAATATGATTATAACCCAACTTTTTACACTAGATGTAAACAAAGAAATGTCAAGCATCATCATCATCATCATTATGTAAAATCTGTCCTTCGACAGGTCTCAACGGAAATGTTATGTCCAAGTAAATCTGTTCTGCGCATGCCTCTTCATCGTCTCATAATTTTGTCCGTCCTTAATTTCCGTTAACATTCTAAATTTTCTTCCCCTTCTTCCATGTATTTTCTCTTCAATAATAATTTTCGGTATCCCTTCTCGACTTAAAATATGTCAAATCCAGTTAGCTTTCCACTTTCTTATTTCTTTCAAAATTCTTCTTTCTTCTTCTATTCTTCTCAACACCTCCTCGTTTCTAACTCTTTCCTTCCAACTAATCTATTCCAACCGATGCCATAACCACATCTGAAAACTTTCTAAGTACTTTTTCTCCCTGGCATGGTCCATGATGAGATATGACCACAAGACCATATTCTATTGTTGTATTTGAAGATTTTAAAAATAATTTCGCATGAAGTTTACCTGCATATATAAAAATGAAAATGTTTATTACTGTTGATTATTTTTCTGTTATTTACAAATATTCATCATTTGTAGCGAAGGAAATAACATGGTTCAAATCCCGATAGCTGACATGATCATTTTACAATTTATTTCAAATATACAAACTGTTAACTCACTGCTTATATTAATATTATTATGATATTAATATGTTAACTATTATCTCCAAATTAACAACCAGTTGTTTGAGTCCAAAATAATCATTGAAATCTGTAATTGTGGTACATTCCAAACATATTACATGTTTGTAAATGTGAATTGAGATTAATTTTAATATAAAGGAAATGCATTAGTAAATATATGCACATATTCCTGGTCATTTTTGTAATATTTACATAAATATATACATACTATATTCGAATATTCATTTTGAAATGTTTCCCAGAATATGTTTTATTAATAACTTTTAATTAAAATGAGAACTATATCAGTATATATTAACAAGAAAAGTTTTTTAATTACATATTTTAAAATACAAGATAATTTTTTATTTTTCAACAATTTAAGTGGGTGGGATAAAAGTTTGTGGATAATGTAAAAATGAATAGCGGTGACGCGTTATGTGTATTATTTTTAAATCAAATTTCCCAGAACTTCATTGTACTTTGTTTAGCGAAGTCTGTGAAGCTTACCTTTCACGAGTCTCGTTCTGTCCTTTGAGATATTTTTCCAGATTAATTGTAACCAGTACTTTTTTGCTAATTTGAATATACCAGTTATCAAAATCCAAGATTTTATTATAATCTACGGTTTCAGTATCTTCATACCTTTTTTATAATTCATAATCCTATTTGTGTTTTTTCCCGTTGAAAATCATGTTGCGACGATAATAGCGAACAAATCTGTTTACAAAACATTCATTTTCTAGATTTTTCATTGTTATTAAAGCAAAACAACTAGCAAAAATAGTTTTAGGAGACAAGTATAAACACTGTCGAATGTCAATGCAGCGAATTTATTTCACTCAGTCACTTAAATCACGTAAAATCAAATTATTCTCTATCCTAACATGAGAAAACAGTTATTTTTAATATTACCTGTCGCTGTCAACATGTAACTACAGTGCCATTAGTTCCTGACTAAACGTTTCTATTATGAATATAGATAAGTGACATTTCTCAACATTGTATAGTTAGAAATTTGGAAAGCGAGCGTTTTTCTACTTTGTCGCGCATGAGCGGCAAAGTTACATTTTGCGTTAACAAAAACGAGAGCGTAAATGGCTATTTTGTATTTAGACTATAAAAAATCATTTATTTAACAATTCCGTCCTTTCAGTTCCTAATGAACCATCATCAAGGCTATGTTAATGTATAATTGGAAAACTGACAATTCTATTACAAAAATGAATTACCACAAGGACGAAGGTATTGTAATACAATTTGCAGAGTGTTAAAATGCGTGCATACATCAGAAATACATAAATTAAACTATTTTTACCTCTCGCTAAGAGAGGTATTGTATTCATGCTAAAAATTGCATATCCAGATTTTAATGAATAAGCACGTTTTAAGGTCCCTAGAATCCGATTATAACATTTTTACGATGATGTCCGTATGTGTGTGTGGATTTTTCACTACGGATTCCTCAATCTAACAATAATGGGAAGAGTCGAGAGGTGCGTGAACTTGGCACATAAAGTGTGGGTGCAAATTCTGAAATTTTGCAAATATTTTGCACCAAATTTGCACCTATTTGCACCCTACAATTTTTTAAACTACCTTCATTAGTTCAAAAGTTATAAACAATTAAAAAAAATTGTGCCAACTTCACGCCAGCACAAAAAATATTCGGAATCAAAATTTTTATTTACCAATAATTTGCACCCAATTTGCACCCATTTGCACCATAAAAAAAATTTTGTTATCTTTTTAAACAATAAAGTTATTAACACTTATTTTTTTAATTGCCAGCACAAAAAGTGTTCAAATTTGATAGTTTTTTAAATGGAATAATTAGCACCCAGTACAACAAAATTTGCACCCTAAAAATTATTTCCCTATCTTTATTATTTCTAAAGTTATAGACAATTACATTATTTTTCTGATAACTTCCCACGAATGTAATTACAGTGCATCAAAGTCATTAATTATTGTTATGAGGGTGCAAATTACGAAATTTATTTTTTATTATTATTAACTAGGGTAGGATACAATTTGCACCCTAAAGATAATGTCATTTCAACCTGTATTTATTTAAATAATAGCGTTAAAACTTAGGAGTATAATTGAAACATTCAATCGGTATATACTGCAACCATGTCACTTATTATGGGTTGTTATGAGGGTGCAAATTACGATATTTATTTATTATTATTAACTAGGGTAGGTTATAATTTGCAGCCTAAAGATAATGTTATTTCAACCTGTATTTATTTATAATAACGTTCAAACGTAGAAGTATCAATTACATCGGTATATATTGCAACAATGCCATTTATTATGGATTTTTATGAGGGTGCAAATTACGAAATTTACTTATTTTTATTAACTAGGGTAGGGTACAATTTGCACCCTAAAGATAATATCTTTTCAACCGGTATTTATTTAAATAATAACGTTCCAACTTTGAAGTATAAATTACATCGGTATATATTGCAACAATGCAATTTATTTTGGATTTTTATGAGGGTGCAAATTACGAAATTTATTTATTTTTATTAACTAGGGTAGGGTACAATTTGCACCCTAAAGATAATGTCATTTCAACCTGTATTTATTTAAATAATAACGTTCAAACGTAGAAGTATAAAATACATCGGTATATATTGCAAGAATGCCATTTATTACGGATTGTTATGAGGGTGCAAATTACGAAATTTATTTATTTTTATTAACTATAGTAGGGTACAATTTGCACCCTAAAGATAATGTCATTTCAACCTGTATTTATTTAAATAATAACTTTCAACCGTAAGAGTATAATTTACATCGGTATATATTGCAACAATGCCATTTATTATGGATTGTTATGAGCGTGCAAATTACGAAATTGATTTATGATTGTTAATAAGGGTAGGATACAATTTTCATCTTAAAGATAATGTCATTTCAACCTGTATTTATTTAAATAATAACGTTTAAACGTAGGAGTATAAATTACATCGGTATATATTGCAACAATGCCGTTTATTATGGATTGTAATGAGGGTGCAACTTACGAAGTATATTTATTATTGTTAATAAGGATAGGACACAACTTGCACCCTAAAAATAATTTCATTTCAACTTGTATTTATTTCAATAATAGCATTCAAATGTAGGAGTATGAATTAAACATTCAATCGGTATATATTGCAACCACGTTACTTATTATGGATTGTTATGAGTGTGTAAATAACGAAATTTATTTGTTATTATGAATTAGGATAGCTGCCCGATATTGCAAACGATAGCTGTAAAATTATTTATTACAACAAATTGAGCAATATCAATTTCAAATTAAAATTCGTTGTTCTATGATTGAACGTTATTACTTAAATAAATACATGTATGCAATAATTGTTCCCTACCTCAGTTAATAATAATAAATAACTTTTGTAATTTTCAGCCTCATAACAATCCATAATAAATGACATTGTTGCAATATATACCGATGTAATTCATACTCCTCCGTTTTAACGTTATTATTTAAATAAATACCGGTTGAAATGATATTATCTTTAGGGTGCAAATTGTACCCTACCCTAGTTAATAAAAATAAGTAAATTTCGTAATTTGCACCCTCATAACAATCCATAATAAATGGCATTGTTGCAATATAAACCGATGTATTTTATACTTCTACGTTTGAACGTTATTATTTAAATAAATACAGGTTGAAATGACATTATCTTTAGGGTGCAAATTGTACCCTACCCTAGTTAATAAAAATAAATAAATTTCGTAATTTGCACCCTCATAAAAATCCAAAATAAATTGCATTATTGCAATATATACCGATGTAATTTATACTTCAAAGTTGGAACGTTATTATTTAAATAAATACCGGTTGAAATGATATTATCTTTAGGGTGCAAATTGTACCCTACCCTAGTTAATAAAAATAAGTAAATTTCGTAATTTGCACCCTCATAACAATCCATAATAAATGGCATTGTTGCAATATATACCGATGTAATTGATACTTCTACGTTTGAACGTTATTATAAATAAATACAGGTTGAAATAACATTATCTTTAGGCTACAAATTATAACCTACCCTAGTTAATAATAATAAATAAATATCGAAATTTGCACCCTCATAACAACCCATAATAAGTGACATGGTTGCAGTATATACCGATTGAATGTTTCAATTATACTCCTAAGTTTTAACGCTATTATTTAAATAAATACAGGTTGAAATGACATTATCTTTAGGGTGCAAATTGTATCCTACCCTAGTTAATAATAATAAATAAATTTCGTAATTTGCATCCTCATAACAATAATTAATGACTTTGATGCACTGTAATTACATTCGTGGGAAGTTATCAGAAAAATAATGTAATTGTCTATAACTTTAAAAATAATAAAGATAGGGAAATAATTTTTAGGGTGCAAATTTTGTTGTACTGGGTGCTAATTATTCCATTTAAAAAATTATCAAATTTGAACATTTTTTGTGCTGGCCAATAAAAAAATAAGTGTTAATAACTTTATTGTTTAAAAAGATAACAAATTTTTTTTATGGTGCAAATGGGTGCAAAGTGGGTGCAAATTATTGGTAAATAAAAATTTTGATTCCGAATATTTTTTTGTGCTGGCGTGAAGTTGGCACAATTTTTTTTAATTGTTTATAACTTTTGAACTAATGAAGGTAGTTTAAAAAATTGTAGGGTGCAAATAGGTGCAAATTGGGTGCAAAATATTTGCAAAATTTCAGAATTTGCACCCACACTTTATGTGCCAAGTTCACGCACCTAGAGTCGAGTCAGTTTTGGTAAGAATTGGACAACCGGAAGTAGTAGTTACAACAAAAAAATCATCTAAATATTATTTATCGAAAATTTATGTAAATACTTATATTAAAGAACGTTAAATTCTTTATTCGATAAATATAAATTCATTATTATATCTTCTATGGATTTAGAGATAAAGAAAGCCATATAAAATAATTTGATGTAAAAAATCTCAGATCAAACTACTACAAGGCAAGAAATTCAAATGTTTGTAATTGACACAAATGTCACTGTCAAAAATATTTGTATGCCTCTGTCAAAAATATTTGTACATTATTATGAAGATTATGAAAATAAATAAAAAGTCAACAACGCAAAAGAATATACGTAAAAAAGAATATAAAAGGAATTTGCGAAAAAATGACGAATATAAAGAAAAAGAAAAGGAAAGTAGAAAAAGAAAATTTCAGGATATTGAATATAACGAAAATGTATGTATTGTATATAATTTATTTTAAAATATCCCATATATTTTGCAAATATATGTGAGAATTATTTTGTAGTCAGACATGAATATATGTATTTGTATTTAAAAATATTTTTCGTTTTATGCGTACAACCAGGTAAAATATCTGGCGAGAGGTTATGTGTTGGCCACATCAGATTTTTTATATTTATGTAACTGATGTATGCACGCATATTATCATTCTATAAATTGTATGACGATACCTTCATCTTTGTAGCAATTCATTTTCGTAATATAATTTTCAGTTTTCCAACTATACATTAAGATAGCCCTGATGATGGTTCATTAGGAACCGAAACGTTGGAATTGTTAAATAAATGACTTTCTAATAAAATCATTTTACCAAGACTGATACTCCAATAATTTTTTGCTAATATCATAACAACAGTCATGAAATACCTGTAACTATTAATTACCAGGTTTTTGACGTTAATAACATCAGAAGATTTATATGTTAAATGACATGGGTTTATAAATATAACCTGAAAAAGCCAACACAATTTTATTATCGATTTTGCATTGCAAATTCAAATATAACTGTTTACATTGAGCTTAAAATGTGTTCGTTTGTTACAATTGGCTATTTAGTCTGAAAATTTGTACACATTTTTAAATTTTTGTGTTGATAATACTCATAAATTGACATTTCATCATAGTAATGCCAACTTGTAATCATTAAAGTCCCTATCTTTTTCCAAAAAAATTGTTCTTGTACAATTTAAATATATGTAAAACTATTTATACCGGACGTAGACAAAAGAAACTTGTTACTTACATTTGTATTAATAACTTGATATCAAAGGTCGACCAGGAAATTTTTGATTTGTTTCAGCCCCCAAAAGTACGGCAGTAAGTTTTGAGACACCTGTATTTAATTATTTATAATTGTTAATCCAATTGAATATTGAAGTAATTATTTGTATTCTACTTTCCATTGTAATACATCCCATTGATTTTTATATCAAAGTCTGTGAAACCACTAACACCCTGTCGTTTGCACAAATTAACAATTCAGAACTTTATGCTCCCATTACTTAAACAACACATTCCCTCCAACGAAATTTTCATTATTCCAAACCTCAACATGCATTATTAACACAAGATTCCAACATCGGCGACCGAGAGCGAAGGGAAGCAGGGTGTTTTAATCCCTATACACTCGCTACTCTATTGTAAAAAGAATAATTCAGTTTCATGTGTATGGAGACCACAGGAATGGTGACACTTTTGCAGAAGATACGAGGTGTTTTATTGTACAGAGAAGGATTTCAAATGAAGCAAAAACTGCGAACCGGAGGAGAATTATGGTGAATTGTTTATGAGGGGTATTATCAGTTTTTTGGAAGAAAAACTATGGCTTGTTACTAACAAGAAATTTGTTATTTCGTCTGCCAAGAATAATTGTGTCCTAACTCAATTTTTTGTTTAAAATTATTCTTGCCTACTGGCTTAGGTCATAAATAATGTTTTTCGTTTAACTTTTAAAAAATTATTTGTTCCCGGGTCGCAATTGGCAAAATTTTACGTTCTAGTTCTACTTTTTCAGTAAATTTTTACGGATGTTCTAGTTTTAAACAAAGATCCATATCTTGGACAATTGACGACTGAAGTTTGTTGTACGTTCAACCGGTCAAAACAATTAATAAAAATTGATAAAGCCGAACACTAACATACCGAGCAAGATATAAAGTATTATATTACAAAGTATTTATTATTTATTTCTTTGTTACCATATTTGAGCTTTCCAATGATTGTGATACTACATAATGCAAATACATTTTATTTATTAACGGTTTCGTGGATTCAATATTATTTATTTATAGCTACTTTTAGAATTTAAATTGTTTTCTCCAAAATAAATAAATGATGTTTTCTGACGAAATTAACAAAATTAGATAAACTCTATCCGTTTCCAAGGAATAAGGTTTTTAAATAAACCCGTAAAAGTCTATTTCACACTATTCAAATTTATTGACAGAAATTACTGACTGATTTCGGTCATTTAATAACCATTTTCAGGATTTAATTAACTTTGACATTTGTCATTTCGACAAAAGTTACTTACAAGTTAGGTTACAGTTAAAATTAATATTTATTATGTTATGAATTTACAAATAAATTCTTGAATTTTAATTTAAAAGGGTGCTTTACTGTTTGTTGTAAAAATGTAAATATTTTACTATAAAAAATAAAATTAATGACAACTAAAATGAAAGATATTTATTTGACACATAGACTAAGTTACCAACTTTACAATTTAAAAAATCTGATGTGGCCAGCACATTTCCTTCCGTCAGTGCTATGTATTTTGTACAAATTTCATACGGAAAGTTCCTTGCTAAATTAAATATTCTATTTCTTGTACATTACCTTCCGGCAGTTGCGTGTATTTTATGCAAATTTTATACAGAAAATTATTATTTTGTGACGTTTTCTATATACAGTGTAATGTATCTGCAGAAATAAAAGTTTTATTATTATTATTTATTGTACATTACCTTAAAGCATAGTTGTATGTATTTTATACAAATTCCATACAGAAAGCAAAAGATCCTATACCTATTTCCAGTAAAATTATAAATACGTAGAGCGCAAGCGCTTATTTTTATAGCGAGACTCTCGTGCGAGAACGAGATGAGACCCAAAAAAATTTGCAAGAACGAGAGCGAGATCAAGATTACAGATCCGAACACAAGACGAGATCGATATTTTATATTTCTCGTCTCGTCTCGCCTCGCGTGCATCACTAGTAATATTCTTAAATGCCATTGGCTGAATCAGTTATAAATTATATAATCATTATTAATTATTGGCCAATTGCTAATATGTATGTTTCTCATGAATATGTAATGTGTAAACCTAATTAGAACTTAATGTGTTAAGCTTACTGTTTATCAGTGAATCTAATTATTATTTTTAATACTAATTTGGTAAACCGATTGATCTGCAAGTAATAGCTAATGCATGAGTGCAAAGGTAAACGTATCGTGAAATTAATACTAATTCATGAATCTAAATTTTGATACGAAGCAACAATTACACATAGAATTGTAAATTCGCGTAAACACAGCGGATTTTCATGTAAACAGCGATAATTAACCAATGCATGATACATCGACGAACGGAGCTGTAGATGCCTCGCAGCAAACATTGCTGAGTTTTGCTCTGAACAAAAAACAACGTAGAGTTCCAACGCCTCCGTGATTGAAAGACGAGCAGAGAGCGAGGTCGCTGCAAAACTCGCTGCATTGTTTCATAAAAATATAGGATTTCCAGGGATCCACGCGCGAAACAATGCACGTTGATTTACGCCCTACCCACCCCGGAATCAGCGCGGGAATATTCTTTCGAAAATTATTTCCTGTGCTAGAAAAACATCCAACCAGAATAACCAACTTTTGTCAACAAATGCGATGTGTTACTTTGATTGTGGAAATTGTTTCAAAACAAATCTATCATTACTAAGTAAATATTGGTTTATTTCAGAACAAGAGAGATACTATTGAATGAATTATGCTACATTGGTGTTCATATCGCGTAACTTCCAAATTTTCAACATTTAATAAAATTACACCATTTTACTTATATACAAACCCAAACTCATATTATTTGGACCGGTTAACATTTTCAAGAAAGAAATTATCAAACCTGCACAAATGGTGAGAAATTACTACAAATTTCTTTCGACTAGTTTAAAAAATATATTTTAAACTTACACAAACTGAATTTGTTACTCAAGTATTCCGCCATTTAATAATGGGTTAAATCGCTTTTATTAGTAATACCAGCTTTAATTCTATTAGGCATTGGATCCCTAAGTCCTGTACATTTCCCTGTGAGTATTGCTCCACATGTCTTGCAAGGTAGATTTGACTGAATGCACAGAATTTTTACGAAGTTGCTTTTCATTGTGCTAAAATTAAAGGGTCTCGGTAGAAGCTAAATCTAGACTATAGAAGATGACCCTTAAAATTCCGGTCGAACCATTATCACCAGTCATTCGCCTCACAGTTTTTTTAAAGTTATAAGTCTATATTTAAATTTTGTAGAATTTTCTAACCATTTGTGTAGATTTTTTAATATCTTTAAAATGTAAACCGGCCCAACTACTATGAGTTTGGGCTCGTAGGGGGGCCAACGGGTACGCCAGATTTAATTTTAAAATTAAATATAGTAAATTATTATTTATTTGGGCAATTTTTATTGATTTATAAAATACACATGTTGAGATTAATTATGGAATATGATAACAGCCAAATGACTGCCGCATCTGTGCTGGCACATCCTTTTGACCAAATTTTTCGAGTACGCCGGATTTAAATTTCCCTCTATTTTTACATTCCGTCACCTTTAGGTAAGGAAGGTATTGTATTTGGTCAAAAAAGTCGTTGGTGAGTTTTGATGAATAAGCACGTTTTAGGGTCCCTAGCATACGATTTTACTATTTTCACGATGATGTATGTGTGTGTATGTATGTGTGTGAGTGTGTGTGTGCGTGCCTGTGTGTGACAGAATTTTCTAATGCGATAACTCCAATACTACAATTCCAAAAATTATAATACTTTTGTATTCCTCTTCGTCACATCCATGTGAAGAGCTGATTAGATTTTGGTTATAATTGGTCAACCGAAAGTACCCTAATTTTAAGATTTTAACAGTTTTTCTTGAAAAAACGATGTTAAATATCATTTTCCATATTTAACGTTATTATAAATATTGAAGAATATTTTATTCTCTATACGATTTGAATGCATTTTATACTTCATATTAAATGGATAGACTTAAAAATTATAAAGAAATTAAATATCATATACTAGCCAGCTATGCTATAACAGCTGCTATATTAAGAAAATTCTGATTGAAAGGTGTCAGGGTCAAGTGCAGTTGACAGTATGGTTGTGTCTTAAGGTAATGTACAAGAAATAGAATCTTTTGCAAGGAACTTTCTGTATGACATTTATACAAAATACAAAGAACTGACCACGGGAACCCACGGAAGGTAATGTGTTAGTCACATCAGATTTTTTTCTATATTTTTATATAATATTTTTGAAGGATCAATTGAATTGGACGATATAGACGTCGAAGAAATGTGGTTTCCACAGAATGGTACCACATGTCATACAACAAGAGGAACCATCGATTTGTTAAGACAACGTTTTTCTGGTTGTGTGATTTAATTGGCCTCCCAGATCTTGCGAATTGATGCCATGCGATTTTTTCTTCTATGCTGGCAAACCACAAACAGCAGTTGGCATGCCTCTTCTCCAAATTGAAGTAAAATGTCCTTATAGAAACCCATATTATCGAAAACTATTCCCGTGAATCCATCATCCGATGAACTTTCTTCAATTAAATTTATCCTTGGATACGATCACAATATTATACATACATTCACGGGAATAGTTTTCGACAATGACATTTTACTTCAATTTTGCGAAGAGGCATGCCAACTGCTCAAGGCCTGGTCCAATCACCTCAAGCAACTCATGGCACAGAAGAACAAAAGAATTTTCCTGCTACAGTGTAAGGTCAACCATGTCATCTCAGCACACATTCATAATACGCACTGATGCAGATAAAATAAAATACCGAAACGTTTGCAAGAGGAGATGTAGAAACAAATTTTTTATCTTTCTTTACAGCCATCATCCGATGAATTTTCTTCAATTAAATTTATCCTTGGATACGATCACAATATTATAGTTTATTAATGTTTTGATTCATAATAAATTAATTTGAATAGGTCATATATTAATTCTTGAAAGTAGTACAGTGACACTGTTATAATGTAGAGTTTAAATGAAACTTTAAAAGCTTCAATATTATACATATTGTAATGTGCAGTACCCGCTGTCGACGCCACTGTTACCGCCTCTGTCCCCGTCGGTGTCGCCGCCGCTGTCGCAGGGACGAGCGAGTGTCTATTGTTAGCAATGACACAAGCGACTGGTCGGAGCCTGCCTAATTACGCGGTTGATGTAACCTACTGTGTTTTATCTAGAAGTCTTCCAGTGAGTTCTGGAATTTTCGGCTAGCGTATATAAGCACCGTTAGCGAAGGCACTGGACAGTCTGATATAAATAAGCGTTGCGTGTTAAACAGTTGGTGATATAAACAGATAGTAGACAAGTGGTGAATATAAATAAATACAGTTGTATAAATAAATAAGTGATCTATATATTGTTTAAATAAACAATCTTAGTGTTTAAGTGTTTTATAATATTCTTAGTCTTAATTAGTGTTTAATATTTGTTTAATCGTAGTGTTCATTATATTTATCATATTTTAATTATATTTAATATCTATTTATCGATATAATAAACTTTTATTTACATTAATAATAATTGTCTAATATTTACACTTCACCCAAATAAATAAAAACGTTACAATATAAATAGCATATTTCTAACATTTCATTAGATATATTGCAAAAGGATATCAGTAAGAGGATTTAAAAGATTCTGTCCGGAAATAATTACAATGTATCGGCTACTCATATTATTTCTTGTTTTTGTAAAAGGAAACTACATGATATAAGGAAGTAGTACCTACTTGTTGAAAGTTCTTTAGATACTAAGAAAAGAGGATTATTGTTTTCATTAATAAATGAAAAATAACAATCAGTTTAATACCATTCTCATTTCAAAGATAAAAACACCTTTCTAATTAATAAATAAAGTATAATTTTGAGAATCAGTATCAATAATTGCAATAATGATAATTTCATGCAACAAACGTAAACCGCATATTTAACAGTGTTCCAATTAATTATAACTTTGAAACAATAATGATTAATTTCGTTTAACAACGACGAATGCGATTTGTCTGCGCTGAACGATTTATAAATAGCAATTTAAACCTGAAGTGAATTTAATATCTGCATTAATTTTTCATTTTCATGACCTCATGACTTTACGACTTTAAAATATCTTTCCAGGACTTTCCTTGTGATTAAAATTGATAATGTTCTATAACTTTGAAAATTGAATTTATCACTAGCAGTAAAATAAATTTGAAAATTAATTATTATTCAGAAGTTATCTTCAGAATCAGAACAAGTACATAACATTAAAATAATTCATATTTTATTGAGCATTTATTTGCTATCATAAAATAGTTGTAAAGATTATTATATTAATGTTACGCATTAAAACTAAAATTACATTTTCATAATGTCTTAATGTCAAAAAATATAAGCTTATTGCGATGTCAAGTCATACATAAAATTTTTAATATTACTTGCCTATAATAAATTTTAGAATAAAATGTGAAACTTGCGTTATTGCACCGTATAATTCTGCTATTAACCTATTAACACCCAAAGTCCTGCAAATCTTTATAACAGAGGAATGCTTTGCATATTTTTGGAACAGAAAATTAAGTTAGGCCCGTTCTTACCATCTCTAGTTACAGTGACTTTTTATTAACCTTTAGTTAAGAATTAAATTGAAGGTTAGAAGCGATAAGAAGAACAGTTTTAACTTCCAGTTAGCTCTAACCAAAGGTGGTAAAAACAATTTTTCAACATAGTTGGTTAACAATAACTTAGGTCCGATACTACCGTCTCTAGTTAAAGCGACAGTTTATTAACCATTAGTTACGAATTATACTGAAGGTTAGAAGCGATGCAAACAACAGTTTTAACTTCCAGATAACTCTAACCAAAGGTGGTAAGAACAATTTTACAACATAACCGCTGGTTCTCACTAACTCTCACTTTCACTAAAGGTGGTAGGAGCGGGCCTAAGTAAAATAAAGACTATGTTTACACGTATAGCAAAAAAGTACTTTGACTTGACTTTGACTTTCAAAAGGCGACTTTTGCCGTTGTGTAAACACTCTCGCCTATTACTTTTCTTCCTAAAGTCAAGTCCAAAATAGAATAGACTTGACTCATATAAGTGACTTTTACAAAGTCGTGTGAACCAACGAACGAAACATACTTTACTTTACTAACAGTGACATCTAGTTTTCATCCACAAATTTCTAGTAATTGGATACTTAATTACACAATTTTGTGTTTTATATGTGAATTTAAAATTGTCACAAATTTTAAAATATTTTATGCGATTATTTAGTAATCTATTTCGCATCCAATATTGTTGCTGCATAGTTATATTATGTAAAAATATCGCGCTTAAATGTAGTAACTGTAGTTTACTATCCCTTTTTTCTATAAATAATGTATTCTTAATTATGATTATATGATAATAGTTAAATAGGTAACTTAAATCACACGTGTTATAACCAAACTTTACTTTGCTGTCCAAGTCAAAGTTGAGTGAAGGACAAGTAACAAACGTAAAGTCATATAGATTTGGCCCTTATGTGTAAACGCACCAATAAATTGGCTTTTCATAAGTCGCCTTTTGAAAGTCAAGTCAAAGTAAATTTTTCTCATACGTGTAAACGTAGTCAAAATTAATATTACTCCATAGTCTTTAAGTTTAATATTTAACCTATAAAACTATACATTAGTCAAGAATATTTTTTTTAAATTTTGTACTACCATTAATCATTATAACCCCATGTCCTTAGATAAATATGGATCATATTGAAACATCTCTTTTTTTATCAACAGTCAATTATAATAATATACAGCGTGTCTTCACTATCTTTACTCACTATTGCTAATTTTTATTTTTTAGGAAATATGAGTTCGATTAATTAGATAAAATGTGCCATATTATTATTATTATATATTTTTTAAATGAAGCAATATAGTTTTGATTATTTTATTACAAATATTTTTTTCTTCCTAACAAAAGCAAAGTTGTCATGTTCACATTTTTCAAATAATCAAGGTATTTGAATTGGCAATATAAATATATACCACCTCTAGATCCCAGTAAATGTGGCACCCCATGTAGGGATCCAAATAAAAATCTAATCCAAAATTTTGCCCAAGTTATGCCCAGTTTTGTCCGACTCCCAGCCCCCCATATGGTTTTCTATGGTGTGGCACCCCCATAAGCGAATACAATAAAATAAACTACGACATAATTTAGGTTAGGTTAGGTTGTTTATCTATTTTGACTCATTCGCTTATATTTGTTCCGATAGGGAAGATGTTGGTTGGGCAAAAACTGGACAAAACTTAAATGATCAATTTTAACTTTTTTTAAGTTTCTAGCATACGCCATTTTTTTGTTTGGGATTTTTGCAAAAATGTTACGAAATTTTGGTGCTTTTGTTTACGTGGGCCTTTTTTTTTTTGGACGTAACTTGGGCAAAATTATGCAATAGTTTTTTTCTTTTAATTCATATATGGGGGTGTCGACTTCACACGGGTCATCTCCAACTGAAGTAAGAGTTAGGTATCTAGTGATAACCAACGGTTATGTTGCCAAATTGTTCTTACCACCTTTGGTTAGAGTTAAAACTTCAGTTTAATTCTCACCTAATGGTTCATAAACACTTTAACTGGAGGTGGTAGCATCGGGGCTTAAAAAATAAACTATGGAACCATTTTTTTTTTGTTAAATAATGGTTCACAGTCGAATATTTATTTCATACATATTATGTGTTTAAATAAATATAATAATAATTAGTTTTTAAGGTAGGTATAATAAAAGATTTATTATAAAGTTTATCTAATTAATCAAACTCGTTTCTCATCGAAAATGTTACAAGAAGTGATGATGAAGAAGATAATCCTAGTATGTTGAGAAGTACTTGGTACGAACGTAAATTTTTGCTTTAGCATAGTACTTATTTATCAGATTCAAGGTAAAAGATTAAAAATTAATAATAGATGGAGTCTAAAGTTAAATTTAAATAAAACTATTATGATTACCCCTTAACCTTAAAATTAATTTTAACAAAAACTAAATACGTATTTCGAAAACTAAGTTCTCATCATCAGTAGTACAATAAGTGAAAGTTAAACAGAGTAGTCAAGATTACTCAATATGTCAACCATGTCAGAGGTCCTAACAACTCTGAGTTAACAACAGAGTTGTTAGGACCTCTGGCATGGTTGACATGTTGAGTAATCCTGACTACTCTGTTTAACTTTCACTTATTGTACTACTGATGATGAGAACTTAGTTCTCGAAATACGTATTTAGTTTTTGTTAAAATTAATTTTAAGGTTAAGGGGTAATCATAATAGTTTTAGTAAAAGATTAAAATGGATCGTATTATGTAAAATTTTGACGTTTTAATTTTTTCCTTATTGTTGTTAATAAATATGTACACCTGTGTTTAAAAATGAAACATCATTATTTTTATGGTAAATGAATATTTAAAATTAGATTAAATTTGAAATTTTAAACTGAATCTGACAAAATAGTTTTCTTGTGAATTAGTTTGAAAATAGTGTTGAACGATGAACTTAAAGTTTTTAACAATTTATCAGTACTTCAGGGTGTTTATTGTGTTCGACCTCAGAAATCTCTGTATGTCAATAATTTTACTAGTGATGTAAAACTGCAAAACTGTACAAACATCTCAATTTATTTGACCTACAATCTGACAGATACAAACTAAGCTAAGATTAGTTAAAGCAAAAAATTACGTGTTTGCCTAGCCTGTAGATGAAAATGTTTACCCCAAGAGATTTTTTACTTTATAGAAATGAAAACGTTCATACATCAACTAAAATCTTTTCGTATTCATTAAAAAAAGTACTCCTATGTGAAATCTCCATATGAAATAAAATAAAACCCACCGTGGGAATAAAAAATGATTCTTCTCATTTTGGCAACGAGCTTCTTTCTGGGCCATGCTCGTCTCTGGGCGCTGCAAGTCGCAACGAAATTTAAAACGCAAATACATCCGCAGGGAACGGCTGTAAACAACATTAATTGCAGGGGTATTGCGTGCCACAAATCAAGGCGGGAGACAGCCTGATGTACAACGTGGAAGGATGGGAAATTCCAATCGGGAATCTCACCTTTAACGGCGAAACGGAGATTGTGCGTGGTTTAAATTCGCGGGATTTACATAAAAATACTAAAGATGTTTCATTTGTTGAAAATTTTAAGTATGAGTATACTGGATTTGGTCGTTGTTATTTTTTACATTTACATTTTAAACAAATTATAACACCTACAAATTTCTTTCAGCTAGACTTAAAACTTTTAAAAAACAGTGGACCAAATGACAAGTGATAATAGTTCGATCGGCAACTTCTACCTAGACCCATTACTTTTGGCACAATGAAAAAATATAATGTGGCCAGCACATTACCTTCCGCCAGTTGTATGTATTTTGTATAAATGTCATACAGAAAGTTCCTTGCAAAAGATTCTATTTTTTGTACATTACCTTCAGGCAGTTGTATGTATTTTATACAAATTCTATACAAAACAAAAGGTCCTATATTTCCAGTAAAATTATAACACAAACATACTGTCAACTGCACTTGACATTGACACCTTTCAATCAGAATTTTCTTAATATACCAGCTGTTTTCAGAGTTATAGCATAGCTGGCTAATATATATGATATTTAATTTCTTTTTAATTTTTTAACTCTATATCCATTTAATATGAAGTATAAAATGCATTTAAATCGTATAGAGAATAAACTGCTAAAATCTTCAAATGAGGGTACTTCCGGCTGACTAATTATAACCAAAATCTTATCAGCTCTTCACATGGATGTAACGAAGAGGGATACGAAAGAATTATAATTTTTGGAATTGTAGTATTTGAGTCGCATTAGAAAATTTTGTCACACGCAGACACACACACACACACACACACACACTCACACACACGCGCACCCACGCACCCACGCACGCACGCACACACACAAACGCGCGCGCACACACGCTCGCACGCACACTCGCACACACGCCCACACGCGCACACGCGCACACACGCACACACACACACACACACATACACACACACACACATACAGACATCATCGTAAAAATAGTAATATCGTATTCTAGGGACCCTAAAACGTGCTTATTCATCAAAAACTCACCACCGAATTTTTTGACCAGACAGTACCTTCCTTACCCACAAGTGACAGAAGGTAAAAAAAACGTAAAAATCTAGAGCATGCGTATAGTAAAACCTACCTTGCAAGACATATGGGACAATATTCACAGAAAAATTTGCATGTCTTAGGGTTAAAATGCCTAATAGAATTAAAGCTGCTATTACTTATAAAGGCAATGTAACCCAATGGTGGAATCCTTAAATAACATGTTCAGTTTTTATTCGTAAAATCAAAATTTTAAACTAGAAAATTGTAAAAATTTCTCTCCTTTTGCGTTGGTTTTACAATCTGTTTGTTGAAATAGTAATCGGCCAAAATATTATGGGTTTGTGTAAGTATATACGTAAGCTATAATATAAAAATCGTGCTAAATATTTATTATTAAATTTTTCGAATAAGATTTAATTAAGGTCAACAACATTTTAACATTTGGAACAAAATGAGTATAAAACAGATAAATATTCTACTATGCTTAAACTATGTCAGGGAGTCATTACAATAAAGTTACAAAGAATATTTTTTAAAATATATTTTACTGAAAAGTTGAAGGTAGCATCGTTTTACACTTGTTCTTTGTTTTGTTTTGTGTCACTAATGTTTTTGATAAAGAAATTACATATTGTGCGCCGAAAGACAGTAGCTATAGTGTTTAAGACCAACAGGTCTTAAGCAACCATTTTTACATATTGGATAAGGCAGTTGTTAGTTCATAGTAGAGGGCAGCACAAACTTGATGTCCTATTATATTTTATATAAAAATAATAATACTGGGTTCACGCCCAAGTGCGCGCGCAAACTCCCTCCAAACACCCAAGTTGAGGCCGACTGCCGTATCGATCGGTGAGTCTCAGTCTCTGTCTGGATGTCGTAGAGAGCATACGCGTTGCCCGCCGTCTCGCATCGTTGTTGTAATTTTGTAATTAAAATTTAACTTTGCTTGTCTACCACGACTAGTAGTTTATTTATTGTTAGAATTATCATTCGTTTTGTCAATTACGTCAAATAAACCGAGCTTTATTTGATTTGGTTCTTGGTGTTGGGTCGTGAAACTTATTGCGTCGCCATTTTATGCTCAGGGATCAGTTGTAAAACCGTGTTACACAACTTGATTTCTAACGGAAACCCGCGTTGTTAGGGTTTGACTTATATTCTTGTTTTTAATAATAGTATTTCGCAGTATGTACAGTAGCTTAAGAACATTTTGTATTAGAAAGAGAAGGATTATTTGACCTATGTCTATTTAATTTATGTGGTGTGACAGATATACGTAAATATTAGCATTACTTTCTAACACACTATAAATAATAATGAAATATGTATATCGTAGAATTACAGATACCTAATTATCTACTACACTGCCCTCTCTGCTAATATTTACTCAGTGGCGTTAACGTTTAAATCAAATTATTATTCCTTGGTTTATAAGTTAAGTCTATGTTTTTGTATTTTGCAAAAACATAAGTGAAGAACATAAATCTTTCAGAAAAGCATTATTTAGAAAGAAACATAATTTTGAAATGAATTACTCTTAGTTTTTCAGTTAAAATGTGTCCATAACTATTTCATGTTGCACACCTATGCATATGAAATGCAATGAAGTAATAGATATTATATCAGACGTCTCACAAATTACCTTGAATAGTCATCTTTCGTGAATTATAGTTCATAAATTGAATACAGTGTGAGCTTCAAAAATAAGATTTCAAACTGTAAAATTCGCATAGTATTGAAAAAAACATATTTTTTGACATTCATCTTTTTTCCCCTGGCTCTTCAATTATTTAACCATTATTTAATAGTGAAAATTAAACAGACATCTATTATTCATTTTAAAAGTTCAGTAACATCATTCTGTTCACAAAATAATTCAAATATTTTGATTTGCTCCAGCCCCTATAAATTTGCACTAATTAGAATTTTAAAAACTATCAAAGAAAGTAGGTAGTACACAAGTTCACAACAATGTAACACAAATAACATAAAAGCGGTGGAAACAACACGTAGTAAAACTAATAGCAACCCTCATGGAAATCACATCCGTGCGTCCCCAAAAAATCGTTCTTTTTGGAAGATGGAGAGGGCGATTCGTTTAGTTTCGGCGTAACGCGACTCGGTCTGTTGCCGACTCCACCCACACACGATGGAAATCTCGCGATGCGTGCGCCTCCGGTATTCCGGATTACACCGCCCGACATGTGTTTATTCATGGTTTTGTTTACTTCGTTTCCGAGGACTAACTTAATAAAATGCCAGAATTAGAGCCGCACTGCTCTTCGTTGGCCACCACCAACTGCTCTTGGGGGAAATACTCAAATTGTTTTGTTAATATTTTGTTAAAGACTCGAAACTCTGTTCATGTTTAAATAACTGGTTAACCACACACAAAAGTTTCTACCAGAAACACTCCAGTTTTCCACTTCAAATGGGCCATTATTATTTTGAAATACATATATATATATATAAAGTAGGTTAATTAAATAAAAGTTGTCCTATATTTCGATGCCATTTTAGTAATGTATTGCTTATTCAGAAGAAATGCATAGGTCACTAGATACAGGCAAATACGTAAATTTAGCAGCGTATTTGTTATTGCAAAACTTCTAAAGGGCCAGTTGTAGAACACACAGTTAGTATCTACGGTTACGTAACATACAGTTAACCTAACCACTGGTTATAAAACACAATTAGTTCTACCTTTTCTATTTTTCTAAAGGTTACCTAGCAGTCTATCAAATAACACTGGATCAATTTTTCCAAATTGTAGTATACAAAACAAAACATACATTTTATTTTATTGCAATTTTGACATATACGTCAGTTTTCATAGAAATTAAAATTACAAAATGTCAAAAACTATGCGTAATAGAACACCAAATTTGACGCAAGATGATTGTTTAAAATTAGTGGATTTTGTCGCCCAGTATAAAGATATAATAGAGAATAAAAAAAACTGATGCGATTACAACTGGTCGTAGAGCAACAATATCTAAGATTTTTAAATTAGAATCACAAAGAGTCTGTACGTTGAATGAAAAAAACCCTTTTCTATTTTTATAATTTTCTGCATAGTCGCCCTTATAAATATATAATACTCAAAATATAAGATTTTTAAAAATTGTTCATATTTTACCCGGAGATCTAATTCTTAGTGCAGTCAATTGCACCCACAACCAATGGAAATCGCGTTGTTTGATACAAGCCTTGCTGAATAATATACATTTAATTATTTGTAAGTGGAAGTTTTATGTACTGTGGACCAAGGTATGCTATATTGTTTCAGTAACTCTTTTTACTATTCTGCTTGCAATTCCTTTTCCTATACCAGCGAAGTCCACAGCGCATATCAACATGTCACCACATACCAAAAAAGCAGTTGGTTCATGAGCGTAATATAAACATTTCTATAAATTATATGTATTTAATGGTAAATTATTAAAGAATTTTAATTGCGTACCTGTCTGTTTTATGAGACAAATTTTGATAAATTTGACCTAATAACAGCTGCACTGTTGGTTTCATTAAACAAAAACGTATAAAAAAATCAGCGTCGTCAAGTTCGTTAAAATGGTCAGGCCTCTGTCTAATTCTCTTGGCTTTCCTACTTCTTAAAAACATATTTTCTAATAATTCATCTTCAGAATCAGATTCAACTACCAAACGTTGCCGAAAAGCCATTACAAATATTTATACAAAACATCAAATGTCATGCGTTAATACTTTGTTAAATCATTAACTCCTCTTTTCATCAAAACTTAAAAATATTCTGGTTAAAAGCCATGGTTACGCTTAACCCGTTATCGTACAACACATTTTTTGACTAAACAGCTGTTAATTACTAACCCTTGCCTTAACCCTTGATTGTACAACTGGCCCTAAGTACGAAATAACTCTAGATTTTAATTTGCACTTCTTCAGGACAGTTTAAAGCTCTTTCGAATGGCGATACACATTTTTTGTCACTATTGGAGTTTCAAGTTACAATACGAAAGTTACCTTACAATTTCATTTTTGATATAAGGCCGTGGTCACACTGAACAGTCAATATCGATCGAGCACGATCGAGTAAAAAACAAACCTGAGTTTAACAGTGCACATGGTCACAGTGCGTGCATCGATGACAATCGCGTAAGATCATGTACCGTCGACTTGTTTGATATATCAAAGTTGAGAAATATTCGTTTTTCTTCGAGCGTATTATAATATTCATATTATGCTCCTGTACACACACTATAGAAGATGTTCCTTGTCTTACTAGCACAAAAATGTTGTTATTGTTGTACTAGTAAAAAAAGTTAGTGCCTTAGTTCACCGCTGGCGGCGGCAGTTGTCACAGCAACACATATTATATTGAAAATTGTTATTTGGCAGTTACCCAGCTTGCCTAGCCTCGGCTAGCGCCTCGGCCGCAATAGCTGGGTTCAACACAAAAAGACCGCTTTCTACTCCTAATAACATAATATACTATTTCCGGGAATGGACTGTGTCATATTTTGAGTCAGAGCTCAACATTGCGCCCGCAGTCGTATGGGGCATCTAAATGGAACAAAGCGTAGTTCTAAACAATAGCACACAATGAATTAGAAATAAAATCATTTACCTACCTAATGCTATGTTAAAAACATGTTTAGTGAATAAGGCGTTGAATTTTATTATCTACAAGTTTTATTTGAAACATTTTTGTTTAAAATTAATTGGGAACTGTTACGCAAAGAAGACCTGATTTCCAATGCTAAACGCCTATGGCCCGCTTTTTGATTAACACCCTGTACCTATGTATATCTGTATCAAGAGTGGGGTAATTTAATGAAAATATGTTCCTCTGATTATATTCCTCAGGGTTTTTTCTAAAGATTTTTGATTACAACAAAGAAAAGCTTGATTAAAACAAAGAAAATATGATTACAATAATGAAAAAGTTTAATTAATAATTACGTAAAAAAAATAAATTATAATATAACTGTCACGGTATAATGTAAAAATTAATATTTTTCTTTTTTGCTTTTTTCTTGGACCGTTGTAAATCAAGATGACCCTGAAAATTTTCTCATAGGGGCACAAGGTTTCTAGTTACGCCACTGATTGGTATCATAAGTATACTCAGTCTTTTAATAAAATAAACTATATAACTACAAGGATAGATATTTTTACCAGTCAGCCAAACCAATTATTTAAAAGAATAATGCTTTATTAAATATGTTTATTTCATAAATTGTTGATATTTTTAAAATTCTTAAATACATATTTTTTTTTTAAAGTTAGAATTTGTTGTGTTGTACAATTTCCTTCATATTCAATGTGATATCCTGTACCCATTCTTTGGTATAACTATTGCAGGTGCTCCTTACATTATATCCTTATTTGTTTCAAATATCAATTTGTCTTTCATTAAAAAATGGAAAAAATGGAAAATGTTTGGGGCTCTCTCAACGGGAAATGAATTTCATTCAATCAATAGCGATTCGATTTTAATGATATCGTCCGTCTTCGTAGTTTGACGAAAGAACAATTAGGAGTTTACAGCGGAAATCTGCTCGGTTCATCGAAATGAAATCCGCAGTAAAACTGGTACATTCCATGAGAAAACTTTCAAAAACTAATTTACGCGGGCGATCCCAGAGCGCGATATCTTGGTCTCGGTCCCGGGCCGGCTGTTTGCACTGAGATTACACATTCCGCAATGGCGACGCCTGCAATTTCTATGCACAATTTGTTTAATCTGGCCGCACATCTCGCTCGCGTGGCTTAATAGTTTACAGAGGGCCAACGCCTCCGTTCCGGCGTAGATGGTAGGTGCCACCGCCGTTATTAGCTCCAGTTGCCACAAATTACTTTAAAAACACTGCTGACGTAATGAATTTCACGAGTCGCTCGTTTGTGTGGCTGCGGCCGCCGCTACCTAGAACTCCACACTAACCCTAGCTCCTTCTAAAAATAAGCATCGTTGCATTATTATCGCGACGTGGAAGAAGAAAGCAGGCTGCGAGTCGAGGGCTCTCCGGATCGCGTTTCACGCTCACCGTACTCGTTGAGGGCCACTCCGCCTTAATATATGCTCGCAGCTCTGACGTCACCGCCCCAGACAATACCTAGTGCTCTCTCTGTTCTGGAATAATAACCTCTGCATCGCATTCTTCACGGCGAATCTGAAAAATCTGATGTTTCCATTGCTCGGGTCGGTGACAGAAAGCCAGCAGCACTGCCACTGCTGTTCATCCCGCTGGCCTTTTTGCTCTTGGGAACGGTTTCACCGTGGGTAATTTGTAAAGTAAATTCGCTCGTCCGGCCGTCTCCACGAAGTATTGTTACATTTTTTGCGACTCTGTTGAATTATGCACGTACTTCCGCCGTTTCTATTGCTTATTTCTTCTTGAATACATTTCGCAGTGCTCCTTGCGCAGATCTCAAACCGTTTGCATAATTAAAGTCGTAATGAGTGGAATACCGACAACGTACGCGACATGCCACTGCGTCTGTTCTCCTTGTCGCCTCTGTTACACACAAATGCCTAGAGTTTTTTTTTTTTTTTCATTCGGGCGTAATTATTTGTAAAAGTTCGTCTAATCTTCTGTATATTTGACAAACGGTTTATGGTTTCAACTCTCCGTCTATTTTGTTTCGTTTTAATAATACTAATAAAGGTTTCAGTTAATGATTATTATATACTAACGAACAGCTGGTTGCGTGCTTGATTTTCAACGAAAACGAATATTGTTTTACCCCAGACCTCGTTAAAATAGGTACAGTAAATTAATAAAATTTTCAAGAACATACAACCAAATAATACGTATCATGATCTGATATCTCTGAATATCTCAAAATGTTACATTTGCTAATACTCATAGATGTCAATATTTAGTCCAAAGGCATTTATTCACGTTTGATAAAAATGTAAGTTTTTCGAACGACATTTGATTACAGAAAATGAATAAATGCAGACCAAAGCTCTTTGTAGATCGTTGCTAGTCACGATCTACAAAGTAAGTACTTAACAGACTAGTGTATTATTTACTCTCTGTTTTAAATATGGTGATCCTCATGTCACCAATATCTATCTCTACTAAATAATAATAAGAATAAACAAATATATCTACGTCTGTCTTTGTCATACACATTCTTGTTCTGTCGTTGTTGATGAACCGTCTGTGTTATATGTTTATCCCTTTTTAACTACTTGGTAAAAAGAGATGTTGAAGGTTATAACGCCCGGGTCGTAGCTGTCAGATATCAACAATTGTAGGTTAAGCTTGTTGTGCTGATTTTAATTAAAATAAACTCATCTTTTTCAACAGTATACAAATTTATAGTAAGCTCTGACATAGGATTGAGATATTTCTCCAAATTATTTTCTTCATTGTAGCCACCCCTATTTTTATAGCATCAGCTGCTCGTAGAATACAAAAAAAATATAGATTTTAAATTTGAATTTGATTAATATTTACATAGTAAATTGTATCTACCTCTTGAATAGCTTCTAAAGAAATTAATGGACCATTATGGCCATATTTTTTTAATATTCCAACAAATTCAATAATAATTGTTGAGATTAGCTATTTAATATTATTCCAGGAATTTTGTAACAAATTTAAATTTACCACTTGTTCATAACGCTTAAATAGGGGATTCCACCATTTTTAAATATAATTTCATCTGAACGTATAAGTAAAACTATGAAAATCCGGTAAAAAAAAATCCTATTAATAAGCGAGTTATAGTCCTCCGAAATTTGAAAATATAAATGTGACGTCACGAATATAAGTTTTTATATCAAATTATTTTATTCTAAATTATATTTATAAAAAATAAATGAATGTTATTATACTGTACAAGTCTACATGATTTATAATTGGATGTTTTTAAATTATTAAGTTTAAAATATTTATATTCAAATAAAAACTGTTTGAGAATTGCACTACTGGACTGATAGCTATGTCTCCGCTATTTTAATTTCTCTACTTCTATTGATAGTAGGCTCCGCCCCTAACTGGGTATTCGTTATATATTATAGGCCGTCTTTGTGTCGGCAATCAAAATAATATATATGGATTTCATATGAGTGACGAGCTGCTATAACAAAAATCCCCTTATTTCCGAAGTATTTAAATTATGTCGTTTTATTTCTTTATTAATATTTATTATTAAGCATACACTTTAAATATTTTTTCCTAATTTCTCTTAAATCAATTGCGCTGTAGTCTCCTATTATAACATTAAACTCATAAATCAGTGCTATTGGGCATTCTAATACAATGGTGCTTATTCTAAAATATGATAATGCTAATCAGAATAAATTTACAAGTAATTTTTAATGACAATAAAATGATACAGTTTAACTGTATGTGACTGGTTGAGGACCGCAGATATTTGATGTCCTCATGAATACGTCACTAGAAGTCTACCTCGCCCATAAAATTTGATCCAAATACGTTTCATTGTTGAAGTATAGGGATCACCACATTTAAAATAGAGTGTACATTCAAAATTTTAATTAATTACATTTGAAAATCGCAGAGCTGCCAATTCTAGTTTAGCTTCCGTCGAAAATTGCCGGTGAACTGTAGATTTCAAGAAAAATATTGTTAGTACGTTTGATGATGATGAACACAATACAAACCGCGCGGATTAGGTTATAAATAAAGCGACAGTAGTGTCCGCGTGTCTGCAACTAAACAATGGAGGACACCTCAGACAAAGGCCACTCGGCCGGATTAGGGGCGGTGGCGCTGCAATCGCACTCTAACAATGGCCCTGCGCCGGTCGCGACGTTGCGTGGCAAGCCTACGAATATACGTTTAACCCCGGATTATATTGTGCTCGAAAAAATTGCCTGCGAAGAGATTTTCGTTTCTCTTCTTCACCGAACATTATGAGCTCTCCCGTTCATTTGCGCCCGCGCCTGGTTTTGCCGTCGTGTGTAGATGTCATAAACTTTAAATGAAATCGAATTTGTGTTATTTGCCTCAACTCCATGGGAGAAAATACGATAATAAACTCGAATGATCGAATAAATCGAACTACGGAGTTTTAACATTCGTAAGGGAAAATATTACCAGTTCGAATTGAGTATGATAAAAGCATATTTTTTATCAACTATTGTAACACGAGGGGGGTGCGGATCTGGATGATGCTACTAAACTGATGACTGTTTCATACTGATGATTACTGTTTACTAATTCTTCTTACTTCAACGATGATACACTTTCACTTTGACTGACTGGTGATAAGGATTTCGCTGAGAAGGAAGAACACACATACACTAACACTTTACACTTGATGAACACTACGGACATGGACATTACTTGGGTTTTAATAACTAAACTTTATTTACATTTAAACTAATACAACTATAACTAACAGAACTAATAAGTTGCATTCTGTAACCCAGCGGGCGGGCGTCGCCCCAAAACTAAAACACTACATTCCGTCAACTAACGTCTTCCCGACGCGACCAACTCATCTAGACTCTTCCATGTTTATCCCATGGCTAACTAAAACCGACTATCTTTAAAAACAAAACGCTATCTTCAGGACAGAATTATCTTAGGGGTACGGGGTGCATAGGCTAGGGCATTCAAAGTCACGCACGTATACATAATAATTTCTAGACTAAGATCAACAAATAAATGTCGTGACTAATACGAAAAGAATTTCTAAACTGAATTTTGACATTTATAACTTAAACAGATAAACAGAGTTAAAATATGATTATCGAAACTATAATTTAGAAGAGTTTATAAAAAGTTATTTATTTGTTATTGCGCTTACCCTCGCCTTGTCACACTATGCACTATATATGCGAATGTTTCAAAATATTCCATTTTTGTAACATTCATGCATTCTATTTGTTTCAGGAACATAGAGGAAATCCATATCGACATGAAAATATAATGGAAGAATGGACAATAATCGGACATGCAGTCTTACAAAAATTATTTATTTCCCGACCGACGTTTAGACTGTGCAACAGTATTCTCATGGGCTAGAAATGGTCAATTATAAAAAGATGTAACACGAGGAAACCCCTCGGGAAACCCTAACATGTTATTTTAAATTGTTAGCAAAGATAGAGAAGAAGAATGATTTTTTAATTTAAAAAAATACAATTACCTTTCTAAATATAAAAATCTGATGTAGGCAGCACATTACCTTCCATCAGTTGTATATATTTTGTACAAATTCCATACAGAAAGTTTTTTGCACAAGATTCCATATTTCAAGTACATTACCTTCTGTTTGTTCTATGTACGCTGTATAAATTCCATGCAGAAATTATAACACAAACATGTCAATTGCACTTGACACTGACGTCTGTCAATCAGCATTTTCTTAATATAGTGGCGGTTTCCATGGTTATAGCATAGCTAGCTGTTTTTTTTTCAAATTCTATATCCATTGAATATGAAGTATAAAGTGAAATAATATCATATAAACAATCAAATATTCTTTAATATTTATAATAACATTAAATATAGTAAAATTATACTTAACAGTGTTTTTTCAAAAAATCTGTTAAAATTTAAAATGAGAGTACTTCCGATTGACAAATTATAACCAAAATCTAATCATCTCTTCACATGGATGTAAAGATAAGGAATACGAAAGAATTATAATTTTTTGAATTGTAGTATTTGTTATCGGATCCGAAAAAATCGTCACACACACACACACACACACACACACACACACACACACACACACATATATATATATATATATATATATATATATATATATATATATATATATACATACATACATACATACATACATACATACAGTAATACAGACATCATCGTATTCCAGGGACTCTAAAAAGTGCTTATTCATCAAAAACTCCACCGAATTTTTTAACCAAAGACAATACCTTGCTTACCTAAAGGTGACGGAAGGTAATAATAAAGAAACGATATTATTTTTATTGGTAATTTTCATTTTAACTGACCTTAAGAATAGTCAACCAGTAAATGTGATATATTTATACCATAGAGGAAGGTAAATATTCAGTGATATTTCCTGTTAATAATACAATTTATGGATAAAAATAACTTATAAATAATTATTTAACTAATGAATTTTAAATCCAATAGTTTGCTTCTCTTGCAGTTTTCTCTCTGTCGTGCTTTACAGCTACTTAAACACATATTTCCACTCGGTGACATTTGTGTTTTTATTATCACGATAATAGTTAGGTGCTCTTTTCACTTTCGATGTTTGTATACAAAGTCCATTTATTTCCATATTATTAATTTCATATATTCTATATCCGCATAAAAAGCTAAAAATAAATACGTTAACATGCCAGAAAACCTCAAATTTGTAACTCATTTTACCTTTATACACTGCTTTCCCGTAGGCTGCACAGCACCTTTTAAATAAATATATACATCTGTCATTGTAATAAACATTCTGAATTTAATAAAAAATAACATAATACAACGACAACAAGTGTAAAATTCAATGTTTTCCCTATAAGTTTGTCTTTAGTGCTGCCATCTCTTGCAAGTGGCTCCCCGAATAAAAATAACTTCTGGCAAGAATGTGCGTAATACCACGCATGGAGGATAAAGAGATGAATGAAATATGCGAGTTTGGAAATCCAGCAGGGTCCGCGTTAATCACCAATCGTTAGGATGGAATAGTGCGAAAAGAAAGATGAATCGCAGTGGAGAAAAAGCCGGTCGATTGACGGAGCGGTCGAGATTAGCCACACAACTAGCCTTGTATCTAGCAGGTAAGACAGCGAGGGCGTCGTTCCCTGCTTAGTTGGCTGTGTCACCGGCGAATTCTGACAAACGACTCACTGGCAAGACAAAAACCAAAGTAACCAAAGAGATCGTTTGGGGCTTTAACAATCTGCGAACACCATCGAGTTCTCTCTCGGGTGCGGCGGCGCGCATCAGTTTAAAGCAAGAAAAATACGCGGCCATTAATTCTCATCTGTCGGGCGCGGGCCGGGGCTGGCTGCTGGCCGGCGATCGCGATGAGCCGCTAAAAGCACTCGGCCGGGCCGACGACATTGCAGCGATCGCATTGTCCGGCCGTCTCGCGCCGGCTGTAAATTCTGCATTAGCCGCGCGCGGGAGATAAATTGGAACGAGGTCCTGCGCCCTGCATCTTTGATGCGAGCGGAGCGCCTTCCCCGCCCGGCGCCGATTTGGCTTGCTTGTTGTGGATTTGTATTCCGCTGGCTTGGTCAAGGGCGATTCCACAGAATTGGATTTATTTGCTTGATATTAATACACGGGCCCTGCATATTTATTCCGCGTCGTCTCTTGTCTGCTTTATTTTATTAATTTTTTATTATCAGATTTCCCAGCGCCGTGCCGATATGTGAGGCTGCGAGGCAAATGCTTCAGACCCTTAGTAAAGGCCCATTCAGAATAAAAAAAAAATTAGCGGTAGTGTAAGAATTAGTGGCATCGGTAGCGTAAGAAATTTATAGTAAAAATTATTTCCGTTCACAATGAGAAATTATTGAAATTATAGTTTCTAGGAATTTTTATTATAAATTACTAGGGTGCAAGGTTGACAGTTATAGCTGTCATTTTATTTTTGCACAAAAAGCAACTGACGTAGATGATGACTTATTAATTAGACTTATCCACAAGCACTCCAATGTGTGAGATAACCGAAGAGATTAAGGGAATTTAAAATTATTTCAAAAAAAGAAAATGCATGGGCACAAATTTCCTTTGAAATAAGCGAAAATGGTAAGTTATGAGTTCACTTTTAATTGTGCAAAGTTTATTAATAAGTCTGTTTGTTTATATAGCGCAACGTCTGAGGCACACCACAAAATGATCCTTTTTCTATTGCTCATTTTATCTGATGAAATCAGAAATCAGATATCAATAAACGTCAAAACTGTCAAAAAAATTAAGCGGTAGCGTAGTGGCAACGTAGAAGTTTGCAAAATCCTACCGCTGCCATTACCACTGCGCTACTACTAATTTTCTTAATTTTTGGATGTGAACAAATACATTTGCTATAACGCATTCAATCTTTTACCCAGGCCACTACCACTGCCACTAATTCTACCGCTACGTTAATTACCTTCCGTCACCTTTAGGTAAGGAAGGTATTGTCTTTGGTCAAAAAATTCGGTGGTGAGTTTTTGATGAATAAGCACGTTTTAGGGTCCCTACAATACGATTTTGCTATTTTTACGATGATGTCTGTATGTGTGTGTGTGTGTATGTATGTATGTGTGTCTGTGTGTGTGTGTGTGTGTGTGTGTGTGTGTGTGTGTGTGTGTGTGTGTAACAAAATTTTCGTCTGCGATAACTCTTATACTACAATTCTGAAAATTATAATTCTTTCGTATTTCTCTTCGTTACATCCATGTGAAGAGCTGATTAGATTTTGGTTAGAATTGGGCAACCGGAAGTACCCTCATTTGAAGATTTTAAAAGTTTTTCTTGAAAAAACTATGTTAAATATCATTTTTTCACATTTAATGTTATTATAAATATTAAAGAATATTTTATTCTCTATACGATTTGACTGCATTTTATACTTAATATTAAATGGATATAGAGTTAATAAATTATAAAGAAATTAAATTTCATAAAGTAGCCATAGCTATGGAAACAGCTACTATATTAAGAAAATTTTGATTGAAAGATGTCAGTGTCAAGTGAAATTGACATAGTGTGTTTGTCATAATTTTACTGGAAATATAGGATCTTTTGATATAAATTGTATGGAATTTGCATAAAATATATGCAACTGCCGGAAGGTAAAGTACAAGAAATATAATCTTTAGCAATAAGGAACTTTCTGTATGAAATTTGTACAAAATACATAGAACTGACGGAAGGTAATGTGCTGGCCACATCAGATTTTTTTTGTTGTGAATGATACTTGAGAATAGGCGTCGAGAGCAAATACACCATTTTATTTAATATTCCTTGCCATTAGGTATCCTTACTAAAAATTAATTATCTATTATCACGACTTATTACTTATTTCTGGGTCTGCCAACTTGTTTTTAATTAAAATATTTTGGTAATTTATCGTAACACGAAAAGCAGGCCAAGTAGTCAACGTACTTTAGTAGTTTTCAAAAAGATGGAAATCGACTAAAATACAATTGTATAAAATTGATACAAACTGCACAATCCTGCAAAAAAATATAATACGTATAAGGATAAGTGCATTTATAACGATTTCGAATAATAGAAACATTATCCTCTAGTGTTAAACTGCACTTGCCGCCCTGAATACTTAAATAACTATTAAATACGAGTTGCTCGGTTGCAAAACGTGTAAAATTAACTATGAATATTGAATCGGATGCAAAATTAAATTACCTACAACATTTCAAGCATTATTGGCTAAAATTAATAGGTCACTTTTACACCCTGTATCTATACTGCAGTGAGTTTATGTACAGTGTGCCTAGCAGGGTCGATCCTAACCTATCAGCCGCCTTTGTTCTTATATATAAATGACGCCCCCCCCCCCTCCATTTTATTTTTTCAAGTATTTAAGCCATTCATATTGCAGAGAATAGGGAATTGTTTTGACTTCTGACTGGCTGAAATTGGAGATAAGAGACAAGTTTACTTAAATATGGCGCTGATGCGAGCACCATCTGCTGAATGACTTAAATGGAACAGAGAATAGTTCTAAACACAATGAATTAGAAATAAAATCATTCACCTAATACTATGTTAAAAAACAAGTTTAGTGAATTAGGCGTATAATTTAATTATCTACAAGTTTTATTTGAAATTTTTTTGTCTAAAATTAATTAGGAATTTTTACGCAAAGGAAAACTGATTTCCAATGTTAAACGCTTATATGGCCCGCTTTTTGATTAACACCCTGTACCTATGTGTACCTGTATCAAGAGTTGGGTAATGTAATGAAAATATGTTACTCTGATTATATTCCTTAGGGGTTTTTCTAAAGATTTTTGATTACAACAAAAAAAGCTTGATTAAAACAAAGAAAATTTGATTACAATAATGAAAAAATTACGTAAAAAAATTGATTACTGTCACCGTATAGTGTAAAAATCAATTTTTTTCTTGGAGCAGCCCAGAAAATTTTCTTATAGGGGCCCACGATTTCTAGTTACGCCACTGATTGACATCATAAGTACACTCAGTCTTTTAATAAAATAAACTATATACCTATTAGTTAGATATGTTACTAGTCAGCCAAATCAAGTATTTAAAAGAATAATGCTTTATTAATATGTTTATTTCATAAATTGTTGATATTTTTAAAATTCTTAAATATTTTTTTGTCTATAAAAAGTTAGGATGGTTTTGCCGCCCCCATGCTTAGCCGCCTTTTTTCTGGGAACAAAATGAATACCCGCTAGGATCGGGCCTGGTGCCTAGTGATATCTGAAATTAACTAATACTAACCAGAGCATAAGTAATGAGGAAGAGTCTTGAAACTTTTTGTCGGATAAGGCCTGGCGCGCACTGGCGATTTTTGTTGAGCAACTATTCAGTTGCAAAAATGAGTCTCATTGATTCAAATGAGCGCGAGCGCACTGGCAACTATTTAATCACGGCAACTAAAAAATTACGACCGGTTCTATTTTCCGGGTGATGAAACTATCGCCTGAAAAAATAGACCGCATGTAATTCAATATTACCTAGCGCACTAGCAACTTTTTAATCGCTGGTGTTTGTCTGGGGTAGCATTGGCCGCGTTCAGCACGGCACATCGCTGGCAGCGATGAGTACCGAAGTTTGCCGAATACAGTTACCGGACCAATCGCATTCGTCCATTCATTGCATTCGGGCCATTTGCCGCCTTGCATTGTTGCATATAAACACTGCTGCCGATTGGGAAGACAGGTTCTAGATACAAATTATTACAGCTAATCTGTCTTCTGGTGGAACAGCCCTCCGAAGTTGAGTATCTTCATGAGTTATGTATAATCCAACTACTTTTAATAAATTATCAAAACTTTCTTTGCTCATACGGAAGTAGTTATAAAATTTGTTGCCGTGTTCTCTTAAATTGTTATATAGTTTATAAAATTGGCCGTTTAATAAACGTGCCGAAATAAGTGGATGCACACAAAATCGTTTTTTATTATCTTTTCTTCTTTTACGTAATAGAATTGCACCAACACATGCGGTCTCTACAAAGTCCATATTGAAAATGAATAAACTAGTAACCAAGGCGCGACAGCATTCATATGCAGGCAACTTTTAAGTTGCGTGATTTTTTAATCACTCAACTTTTAAATCGCCAGTGCGCGCCTGGCCTAAGATGACTACGATCAACATTATCACAAGACAGATTAATCGATCTTGTTATAAGGCGGAACTTTTCTTGTTTTTTCCAGTCTCTAAGATTGATCGGCATGCTTCTTAAGAAGGTTAATTAATCGATTGACATTTTAAGTATAATTATCCTGCGTAGCTTTTCTGTCGGAGATAATCTGTACCTACGTAGGTAGAGATTTTCAGAAGAGAGTTTCATGAATAGATACACACATGTCGAAGTGGTCTTCTTGTGGAGTAGAGAAAGAGGCCTAGTTGAAATGGAGGTTAAAGAAAACGTATAATATGGTCTGCGAAGCGAGTTAGAGTAATGCCGACCACAAAAGGACCGCCCTGCTATAAAACAGGCCCGGATCCTGCCTTTCATTGACCGCCCCCCTGCTTGCCGCATTGGCATGTGAACACGCAGCTGATGTACCGGCAAGGCAACCCACTCGCGGGATACACGTGTAAGCAGAAGATTTCCCCTTGCGAGATTTATTTTAGTTCCCATACACTAAAACACACATTCGATTTGGATAATTTCAAGACTTTGGAAGAGGAACAAAATTACTCCAAACATATGTTTCTTTTAAAATACTACATATGTGGACGATGATTGCAACGATATTAGTGGAAAGTTCAATACACAAGGACTAATGAGGGTATATTTTGGTGTATTGGAAAAGTTCAATAAAGAAAGTGCAAATTTCTCGCCAAATTGAAATTAAATTAAATTCTTTATATTTTATATAAAGGTGTTCCACGACTCCACCGATAAACTTATACCATATATGTATTCCGGGGGTCATTACGATCAAAAATATTTCCGGCTATTTTTAATTTATTCTGTTGTCGATTGTGTATGTGGATGTGATTGAAAGGTGTCAGTGTCAAGTGCAGTTGACAGTATGTTTATGTTATAATTTTACTGGAAATATAGGATCTTTTGCTAGAAACTTTCTGTATGGAATTTATATAAAATACATACACCTGCGTTAAGGTAATGTACAAGAAATAGAATCTTTTATAAGGAACTTTCTGTATGACATTTATACAAAATACATAGAACTAACGGAAGGTAATGTGCTGGTCACATCAGATTTTTTTTTGTAATCTAGTTTTTTGTATTTTATTTGTGTTCTCATGTAACTATTTCACTCTGTATATATATTGTAGAGCCCTGAAGAAGACCAAAGTATAGTCGAAACGTCGGGGAGAATAAAATTGTATTATTGACTGCTAGTCCGAAACATTGTTACTTCCATCGCCATCCCAAACACAGTCGCACATCCTTTTTTGAATTATTTTGTTTTATTCAATGTTATAGACCCTAAAGAAGGTGCATGTGTGCACCAAACTGTCTGTGTTATAAGAATGAATGCTGTTTGACTGAGATCTCGAGTAATTGTTAACACCTTATCCACTTCACAATCGAGAAATGTCCCACATTTATTTTAGTTTGCTTGTATCTATCGCTGGAATATTCCGGAATATTATTGTCGTAAATTTCCGTATGTACTTGTATGCGGTATGGATGCGAGAAGTTTTACATCTAAGTGGATTTTTTGTGCGTTAAAGTCGGGGTGTAACTCCTTATTTGAACATTCTTCACAAGTTCTAAGTGATATATTATGATTTTGTTGCTGTAGGTCTGATTTATCGAGAGCTCGGGCGTGTGGTCTTTTTGGAAAGTCGGATTGACTTTTAAACCCTATAAATCTTCATCGGAATGCTAATATCAAAATTGTTTTATGGTATAATTCAACAGAGAATGCAAACCTTTCAAACTTTAACATTTTTATCCATTGTAACCAGATCTCGAACTGGACCGAAAAACTTTTCCCACTAATCGTGTTTTTCTCTTTTCCCATTTCTTTATCTTTCTCAACGAAATACGTATCTTTATTACTACCTCTATCCCATAATAGTTCTTTTCTTTATACAAAAAAACAATAAAAATGGTGAGTCGAGTATACACAGGCGGCTTCTACGATTACAAATAAGGAATAGTTATACATTCCACACGAGTGTAATACAACGTTTTATCCAACACTTTTTTAAAAACATCAAATCATTTTTGTTTTCATTCGTCGTTTTACACTGACAAGTCAATTGATGTAGTATTTTAAATTGTAAACTAGCCATTGAATGTTTTTGTTATATTGTTATTGAAACAAAATTGCTGTAATAATTATTGTCTGTCATGAAAATGAGGAGCTTCCTTTAAAACGTATTCACTTAGAAGCACAAGCAGCGTCTTTGAATTTAATTCCGAAACAAGTAACAACTAACTCGTTTCTCGTTTTCATTTCATCAGCCGTACATGACAGCTATTGTGTAAAGATAAGTAACCTATTTTAGCATAAACCTTAATATTAATTTAAGTAAGTTTCATAATGTTAAATTATTTCAATAATAAAATAACTTTGTATAATTTCTTTTTATTTATATTAAAAAATAAAAATCTGATGTGGCCAGCACATTACCTTCCGTTAGTTCTATGTATTTTGTATAAATGTCATACAGAAACTTCCTTGCAAAAGTTTTAATTTCTTGTACATTACCTTAAGGCAGGTGTATGTATTTTATACAAATTCCATTCAGAAAGTAAAAGGTCCTATATTTCCAGTACAATTATAACACAACCATACTGTCAACTGTACTTGACACTGACACCTTTCAATTAGAATTCTCTTAATGTAGCAGCTGTTTCCAGACTTATAACATAGCTGGCTAATATATGATATTTAATTTCTTTATAATTTTTTAACTCTATATCCATTTAATATGAAGTATAAAATGCATTCAAATCGTATAGAGAATAAAATATTCTTTCATATTTACAATAACATTAAATGTGAAAAAATAATATTTAACATCGTTTTTTCAAGAAAAACTGTTAAAATCTTCAAATGAGGATACTTCCGGTTGATCAATTCTAACCAAAATCTAATCAGCTCTTCACATGTATGTAACGAAGAGAAATACGAAAGAATTATAATTTTTGGAATTGTAGTATTAGAGTTATCGCATTAGAAAATTTTGTCACACAGAGACACAAACACACACACACACACATACATAAACACACACACACACACACACACACACACACACACACACATACACACACATACATACATCATCGTAAAAATAGTAAAATCGTATTCTAGGGACTCTAAAACGTGCTTATTCATCAAAAACTCACCGCCGATTTTTTTGACCAAAGACAATAACTTCCATCACCTTTAGGTAAGGAAGGTAAACATAAAATGGGGATCCGCGCTTAGTAAGAACAATTGAGATGTATATGACGTTTGTTTCAAAAAAATTCAGACGTAAAATGTGTGAAAACACTTTGACAACTTTAAAAAACTTCTCGGAAAAAGTTACAAAAGCTTTTATTGGAGCTAAAATGTCTAACGATGCAAATTTTCACTGAGAACACAGGTATTTTAATAACTGCAATATTTTTGACGTTTCGTTTGACAGCCCAACTGGCAATTGTTGGAGACATTTTACTTACTATTTGCAGCAATAGAAAGAGTCTATTTCTCCGTGACTTCTAAAATATTCTTCCACGGAGTGACTAATGTTGTACATTATTAGTTACTTCAAAAAACCATAGTAACAAGTCTATTATGAGTCGATGTTGGATAAAAAAGTTTATATAAATATATGTCCTAAAATGGTTCATTACTGAGTTACTTGCGGTTTTTCAGTTTTTTATTCAAAAATATATCAGAAAACGGAGTTGTTTAATTGAAATGACTTAAAACAATAAGCACGGATTATGTACTGATATTTAATTTCAATTAAATATTATATTCCATAATTAATCTCATCATGTGTACTTTATAAATCAATAAAAAATGCCCAAATAAATAATAATTTGTGTTCGTTTCAAAATTAAATTAGCGTAGAAGCGTACTCGATGGGCCATCCCATAGCTGCAAATAAAACCTAACCTTAAATGCAGTTTATTTAGCACCAGCTGAAACTTTTATGCTTCACAAAGAGAGGAACAAAATACAGAATGATAATGGGATCAGATAGGTGCTACTCCTAAGCAGTAATGAAAAGCGCTATAACGTTGAAATTTCAGCAACACAAAATAATTCCTATTTGAATGCACATTTTAAACCACTGGCATTGAATTAGGAAAAACTCATCACGTTGTTTTTACTGGTTCTGGGTTCTTTCCCAAACCTAGCTGCTGTTTCCGAAGCTTGAGTAATTCATTACTGTGCCCGAATCGCGCGATAAATACGCCGTATTCTGAATGCTTTCATTTACGTCAGACTCGGGCGAAAAACTCTTCAAAAGTTCAGCGGCCGCTAGCAAAAACGAACTGTACATCGATCAGGCAAAAACACTGACGAAGAATTTTACAATTTATATGCCAGCAGCGCGTCGGATGAGCTAGCTTCTGACTTCGCAGATGCATACGTGTCACGAGAACGAATGTTTTCTTTACATTTCCCACGTATTTTCATTTCACCAAGCTGCTCTTCACTTCTACCCGCTATAATGAATTGTGGATTAAAATTTCCACTTTATACTTAAAACACTTTTTCTGCATTATTCACAAAGTTGTTATCACGCTTAAAGTGCTACTATGGAAAATTACACTTCATGTTATACATTATTTAATAATATACCGGTATGTCGTTATAACGTAAGTAACAAAAGTTTTTTCAATCAAATGGAAAGAATTTTTTATTGATACGTTGACATACGGCCTAATTCACAAAGATAGTTGTTAACATAGTCGTTAGGTAACAACTAAAAGTTAACAACGATTTTTAGCAACTCTTGTAACAACTGTCATTCAATTGATATTCAGTAAATACATAATTAACGACAATGTTAAAAACGGTCGTTCTGAACAGTCGTTGTTAAATATAGCAGTGAAGTTATTAACAAGTGAGTTAAAAGGCATGTCGATTCTCAATATTTGTACATATTTTTACTCTATTCACAACCCAAAGTGACAGATTTTGATTCGTTTGACGTTTGAGTTTTTAATAATGAGTGACAAGAAAATTTGGGGTGCAAGATGTTCCGCGGAACAATATTCTCTATTGATAGATTTCATGATAATTTTGGACTAATTAAATAACAAAGCTACTTTTGCATTTCAGTTCTGATAACTGCTAGTTGGAAATTTTGCAAATGGTTGAATGACATGAAAAATTGAAATTTTGCCCTGTTGTATGTTGGGAGAATCTGATGAAGTTCTCCAGTTTAGTATACATGTTTATTCATTCGGTGCGAAACGATTTCGAAATTCAAGAATCTTATCATCGGGAATGACGCATGATCATCGTCTAGAAGTTTTAGCAGTAAAAATAATAGAAATTTGACATTGTTGAAATGACTGTTTAAATTCAAATGTGTAAGATAAATGAAAATAAATTTCAAAGAATTTAATTTAGATCTTTTCGAGAGAGAATCTGTAATTTTTTTCAATATTATGAATTAATATATTTAATGGAAAATTGGGAAATGATCGGACACGCAGTCTAATGTAAATAATTTATTTCCTGGCCTACGTTTCGACTGTTACTACAGTCTTCCTCAGGGCTAGAAATGGCCAATGATTATAAACGGTAACTTGGGGATCCCCCATATGACCCAATGGAGATAACAAATTGAAATTTATTAAATATATTATATAAATATAGCTTAGAATAAATTTAAACCCTTCATTTTGTAGCATAAGACCTTCGGGCATATACTGATAGAGATAGTATGCTTGAAGCATGAGATCATCCAATTCACAAATTAAACGAGACTTGCTCAGTTTGAACATCTCTGTAAATATTTTTTCCCCTATATCAGTATCGAGAATGGATTACTAACATCTCAACATAAAATGTATATAATTATTGGACATGTAGGTATATATTAGTTTATGAATAGTTTACCTTTGCTGTCGTCCCTCTATTTCCAGTAAAAGTTTATTTCCTAACACAAAGTTTTCAAGAAAAACCATTTACCAACGATTGTTCGATACTAACAACGAGAAAAATGCAGTTGCTAGATTAACAACTCAACGTAACGACTAGTTGTTAATTTTTAGCAACTTGATGTAATAGTGAATTGGTATTTTGAACTTAGCAACTGACATTGAAATTAACAACTGAAATATAAACTAAGCAGATAGGAGACCATTATTTTCAATGTGACGTAGTTTTTTAATACCGTGTCTCATTTGTCCCTGAATGATGTTAAATAGACACAAAATTGACGACACATGTAAAAAAGATATGGAAGATCTTACTTCCAAATAAGCCCCCCTCGTCGTGTTGCGTCCCTCTCCATAGTACTGTATTAGTCACTAGGCGCATTCAGCAGGCATGTGGTCGCTAAACATGTTCACCATTTTTCTGCTGTATGCACTGTTCACTAGAGACTGTTCACTGAACGGTCACAGACAAGCTGATCATAAATAAAGTACGGTGAGATTGTCTTGGTCACTTATGCGCGCTAAAGCGAATTTTTTTTTTAATATGGCTTACAAAAAAACCATTATTGCATACTTTTCTACTAAAAAATACCCAAAAGTCTTCAATCAGTTGCGCCTGAGAAACTCTCCCTCTATTTTCTATAAATGTTAGGTCGTTAATACATACGAGAAATTTGCAGTATATGGAGATTCGTTCCAGCTAAGTTTACATGCATTTTTGAAACCGTTTTCAAAAGGTTTTTAGTTTTGAAAACGCCATGTATACAGTGTCAAAACGGATTTGAATTATCTCAAACCAAAGCTAAAATTCATGACTTTCAAAACTACTCATGAAAACACATCAACTTCAGTTCCGATATTGCTCATACGTCCATAGCATAAGGTTTCTGCCGCTTTGAGTTACTAGCCAACAAATAAACTGACAGTTGAGTAGTTTTGGTGCGAAGCTGTAATAATTTAAAAAAATGGAATAATCGCAAAACGTAAAAGTATTTAGAGTGAAGAGAATCTGTCACTTACATCAACCATAAATGCGTATGCTCAAAAACAGTTTTCAAATGAATCCGTAGTTTTGTTTTGAAAATTTCATCTAAACAGTTTCGCGTATACTCTATCTGGTTTAAGATTGCAGTGGTGCGAATATAAGAGTAGTTTGATCTTGTTTTCTGATTGGATAGGTAATACCCCGATATTATCCAATCAAACAACAAGATCAAAATGCTCCTATTTTCACACCAATGAAATCTTAAACCAGATACAGTATAGTTTTGACTGAAAACTGACACTATTTTCAAAACTGCATGTAAACGTAGTAATTATTTCTTTTTTGAAATTTTATTCATTTCTGATCAAAATTCTACTAAAAATTATCTTTAATATTCGAAATCGTGAATTTATTTTGCGCGATGACGTTCTAACTTTGTCTTGAACACATTAAATGAGTCTGCTGATTCCATTTGGGGGCAAAAGTTTGAGTCGACCACTTTTTCGTAAACTAATACACACTACACATTCCCGTATAATTCGGTAAATATTTGGCTGTCCAATATTTTGATTCCCAAAAAGGCTAACAACTTCAAGTTTCGGCTATCTATCCAGCTAACCTACAGATAGATTTGCGTATTTCAAGATAATTTTAACATGCTATTTTATAAAACAATTATTATGTATTTATTATGTCCAGTGACAACTAGATTAGACCACATTTCGTAATAAAATTGGGACAGTACAATTTTTCCGAAAACTTTTGTTACATTTACATTATTCACGAAGTTGTTATCGCACTCAAAGTACTGCTGTAGAAAATTACACTTCATGTTATACATAATGTAATAATATATGTCGTTATACCATATGCAATTTTAATAATAAGTGTATTATTATATTTTTCTAACAACTCATATCGCTCGTGACTATAAAATTACAGCTTATAAATTTGCTTCGTATGTTGGCAGTACTGCAGTCGGCAATTAAAAAAACATAAACGGCAAACAAGTGGAAAAATGCTAACAAAGTGTACTTTTAAACGCTTTAAGTAGATTTACGTGTGAGTGTAGTTAATTTAGAAACAGCGGGCACCCAATAAATCACCAATACTGCGTAATGCACATTGAAATAAATATATTCTCAGTAATTAAAGTGAAATAAATTAAAGTGGGATTTACTTCGTTCATTTAAGCCCTCTATAAAGCGAGCTTTGCTAATAAGAATTCCATTTCATTTCAACTCAAAGGTTTTGTTTTACATTGTATTAAATAATGCGACCACTGCATATAATTATGCAAAATTGCTCTCATGCTAAAAACTCTGACATGGCAAGAGAAAAATTACCCAGTTGTGCTGTACACAGAGAAAAGAAATTCATTTTTACCTTCCGCTACCCTTGGTAAGGGAGGTATAGGGATCGTGCTAAAAATCGCATATCGAGATTTTGGTAAATGAGCACGTTTTAAGGTCCCTAGAATCCAATTTTAACATATTCACGATAATGTCTGTGTGTATGTTTGTTTGTGTGTGTGGATCCTCCACTTTAACTCAAATACTATCATTCAGAAAATTTTGAAATCTTGTATTTCGAACTTTTTCTGTATTGGAAAGAGCCCATTAGATTTTGGTGAAAATCGGATAACCGGCAATGCACTTTACTAGAAGCTCAAAATAGTTTTTCTTCGAAAAATACCTTTTTGTGCAACCGGACGCGAAATAATCATTTCGCAGCCGCAATACAGGCTGCGAAATTAAATTTCGTGACCGTTGTCCTGGTAGCAGCCGCGAAATTAGGTAAACAATCACTGTGACACTTGATAATTGTATGGTTTTGTTTATCAAATGTTAATCCCATAGCCACCTTGAAAGCTAACTTTCTATTTATAATGAGACTGTTTAAAATTAATAAAATTTGTAATTACATATTTTTTATGGTTGCACAAAAAAATTGTGTACACCTTGTCCGCGAAATCCTTTAGCGCCCTCGAGATTGTCTTGCCTCGGCCGCAAGCGGCCTCGACGACAATTTTTCTCTCGGTACGCTAAAGAGTAATTTCGCAGCCTTGATATACAAATAACTATTAAATGTTATTTTTTCGAGATTAATGTTATTATAAAAATTAAAGATTATTACATTTTCTATAGATATGCATTAATACTTTTTCTATATATTTTATGGATAAATTTATAAAATTATTTATAATTTAAATCCCAGAACCTACGCTTTAAACAAACAAAACGCAGTTATTCAAATGTATGTAACTGACAGATACATGTCACTATCAAAGAACTAATCATTTCAAAATAATATTAGTAACGTTTTAAAAAGGAAAAAGTAAATACAACAATAGAAAAGGAATTCAATACAGTTTCCAGCATAAGTAAATATGTAGGTATGTATTTAGATTAATAAAAATTAACGATTCACAAAAATATTGAAGCTAATCCTCATTTTTGGATTAGTGTAGTGAATTCTATTCTATCCCGGTATTTAAAATTTAATCTTCATTTTATTATAGTTCCGGTGGCTCAATGGTTAGAGCAGCGCCTCATGTCATGAGTGCCCTCGGGGCTCTGGGTTCGAATCCCACTAAGGCATGGATGTGTGTGAATGTGAACCCACTCTGTAATTGGGATTAAATCCTGTTGAGAAGTTTTAAAAAAAGGTAGTTACTTGGATTAGATTAGACTATATTTTAAGAAATATACTGTCAAAATTAGAGTAAAATTCGCTAATCCAAAAAAACTTAATCTTTTTTTGTGACTTGGGCTATAAATGGTGGGAGGTATTATGTTGGCCACACAAGATTTTTTAATTTTAATAATATTGCGGGAAATATGTTTTCCATCTGGGACTTTAAAAGTTTAAAGTAGAGCGAAAGGGAAAGATTATTAGTAATGCAATAAAAATGTTTGAAGAAAGAGAAACGTGGCCATGGAAAACTTCATTAGTATTTCCCTGCCTATGATTTCATTATAACCAAGTGAACTTATATATTCACCCTGTGAAAAGATCTTGTTATGGAGTTTAGCCATGAAATAATTACTACAACTTAATTTTAACACTGGTACGTAAACTTTGACATAGATTTGACAATTTCCCGTAAATTTATTGTTCACTTTAATCTCGAGATTAAATTAAACCCTCACAGCAAATTTCTCTTCTATCTGGATAACGCACACCTAAGTAATAATTTCAACAGCTAAAGCCACCACTCGCAAACTTTGCAGCAATAAAACAAAGAATTCCTTTTCTAATTTAGACATAATACGTTTCAAATCTTAATTCAGATATTTCGCAGTAATAACTTTGCATTCGCTATAACACCTGCATCCTGAAAGAACAATCAGTCAAAATGAAATTCTACAAAACTTAAAAGCAACATCTCGTTGTAAGATCTAACTTTCTTCAAAAAGAATTATAAATTACTTATATGAAAATAAATATATCATCACGATGTTTTTCCTTTTGCTTAGTATACCAAATTGCACTTTTCTAGACAATCCATATTTTTCTAACGGTTTCATAATGACGTAATGTATAATTTATAAAATAAGAGGAAGGGTTTTCGCAAATAAAAATAATAAAAATTTTGATCTCACTGTTCTATTACATAATTAGGTGAGCAATTTCGGCTACTTAGTAGCCATCCTCAGACCAAACAGAAGGCTACAATAAAATATGAGAGAATATTACAATTATAAAATATAATTCAATGTATATGTGTAACAGTAATATTACTTACACAATAAATCTAGAGACAATTGTGTACGCAAACTCTGAAAGTGGACCACATATGGAAGTGAAGTAATTGTTAATGAATAACATGAATCAAATTTTAAAGATTACCAAGTAGCCGAAACCAGTCACCTAATAGGCTACTTGCGTGGTACTGAAAATCTGATATCTATCACTAAATACCTAAAGTAAAGTTTAAAAGGTATGTAAAAATATAAATTTTATTTAAAAAAAATGTTTTTTAATAAATTCATAAAGTCATTATTTTCAACTGGAGAAAGGGATGTATATTTAAAAATGTAACCTGTAGACGGCGAGCGAGTGCGAGTTTTAATTTGATTTTGACATTAGTTCATTTTTCTGTCACTGTCTCTCTTCTTTATTATTTACAATTTGCGTGGTTTCTGTTACTTTTATTATGTATTTCGATTTGTTAAGCAGGATTTTGAAGGATTTCAACTTAGCTTATACTCGTACAAGATTAAAATGACAAACGAAAATATTAACCTCCAAACTATTATTCAAACGTCAAACAGATGATCTTCATGTTTAAATTACCCGCACATGCCGTTGCTATTAGACGTACCGATGTTATTGCTTTATGGCCATTCAATGGTTCGGTGTAATTCTACGTCATACATGGCGGTAATTTAAATATTAAAATTTCATAATTTTTTTACTGTCCAATTAATGAAAATTTTGCCAAAAGAAAAAATATGGGTAGCAAGTTTTTATCGTCTCTTCAAAAATATCAAATGAAAAAATGGCACGCAAGTAGCCCATTGTGTAATAGAACAGTGTGATCAAGAATTTTATGGTTTTTATTTGAAAAAAAACCCTTCTTCCTATTTTATCCACGTCACATTTGGTTCCCTTTCATCGTTATAATTTATAAAATTACTTTATTGGAAATATAGGAATATGTAACTTTTGTATGTCCTTGTAGTTCTGGTGAGATGGACGTTACATCGTTCCAGATTTGGTTGCAATGAAAATCATAAGTTCCAGTACGAGTTGAATTAAATGTTAACTGAAGACTAGAAACAGGAACAAATACTTTAGACTTTGAAATAAAATTCATAAATTGGATTCAAAATATTAATGAAAACTCATAGGTGACCTAATAATATATTTATTGTAAATCTAGAGTTCTAAGTTTGATTACCGACTAAGGCATGATCTTATCATTTCATCTCATCGGTTTTAAATGATCAAATCAGATCCTCAATTATTTCTATTCATATTTCTTTTAGCAGAGCTGTTCACAATATGTAACTAAATTTTAGATATGCCAAGTGCACCCTGCAAAAGTATAATAGTTGAAAAATTTAACAACCAGCCTTTAAAATTGAACGAAACGCCGTACTATGGGCAAACAATCACAAACATATAAAATTGTGGAGTCTCTAACCACAGCAGGGAATTTCTACCACTACCACATGCTTCGTGTGTTTAGATTCAGTGAAAATGATGTCAATACTTTTCCTATAGCATTCCAGATCTTAAATGAGATGGCGAGTGTAAAAGATATTTGGTTGAATTCCATATCTTGGATTACTTTTAATTCTGAGTCTGACGTTTCATTTGGTGTGATTTTGCGTACTTGAAGCATTTTGTCTCTCAAGTTTTAATTCAAAATTTTTGAACAAAACAGTTCCTTTGTCAAACTGGTTGTATTCGCAAATATCGGTAATGACTATATATATGAATTTGGGTAATATAACTTTTCTGAAAATGTTCTATTTAAAAAATATGTCTGTAACAATTTGTTGTTATTGTATTTATAAAACAGAAACATTATCACATTCCCCAACTTGTTGAACAGTGAGAAGTGTCAGTATAACAGAATCTAGCTAAGCCTTTACCTTTAGAATCGTGTTTCCCATTAATTTATCTAATTTATTTCTTACATCCGGGGTGCTAGGTCGAATCACGCATATATAAATCACCGAGGTTCGCAATTATAATAATTAATTAGGGGGATGTTTCTTCTTCTCTCTCTCTATCCCTCTCTCTCTCTCTCGGCAGAATTCATGCGTCACCGGCCACGCGTATCTAATTATAAACCGAGTGCTGAGGAATGAATGCAATAGGCAAACTACGAGAGGAAACAAGGCCTCCTACGCACACAGCGAATGATGGAATAGGATAGTAGATGAAGATACCTCAACCAGGTGACCTATTTACAGAAGGGTACTAATATTACAGTGATTATTATAGTCATCTAATAAGCGACGACTTGTCGGGTCGAATTACACACCAACAGATCATTAACAGTGAATTTGAAGCTAGTATAAGAAGTAAAGTTTTAAAAAGCTGTTTTCGTATAACTTCTGTTAAATCTCAAGGTATGTTGGAGTTTATGTCGAACAACTGCAGTGACCCTATGCTTCGGTATCTTAAAGAAATTATCATCACGGCTTATTACCTATTACTAGGTAAGCCAATCTCCTTCCATTCGCAGGACATTTAACGTCGTCAATGAAAGACTGACGCATGTGATACAATTGTAGAATCATTGGCTTAATGCCAGGGTTGTGCATCTACGCGTAATCTATGATAGATTACTTAAGTATCATTCACAACAAAAAAATTAACGTAGCGGTAGAATTAGTGGCAGTGGTCGTGGCATGAGTAAAAGATTCAATGCGTTATAGCAAATGTATTCGTTCATATCCAAAAATTAAGAAAATTAATAGTAGCGCAGTGACAACTAGAGCGGTAGAAGCAGGATAGAAGTTTGCAAACTCCAAACTTCTACGTTGCCACTATCGCTGCCACTTAATTTTTTTAAGCTTTTGACGTTTATTGACATTTTGTGAGCAATAGCAAAGATTATTTTGTTGTGTGAGTTTTACATTTGGGTGTTTAAATGATATAACGTTTCTGTTTCTGAAACAAACAATTTAATTTCTTCTATTTCTGTCATTTTAATATCAAATGCTTACAAACAAGACAGCAGTCAGTCCACTGAAGTCAATATTATATTACTGGAATGCGCCATGATGCGACATTCATATAGTAACAAAACAGGCCGAGAGCGATAGCAACATGGGGGTTTTCCCTCCTTTACGCACTGGCACATCAGCCCTATATTCTGTATAAAAATTTGTGGTGGAAACTGTATTAAATTCCTTTCCATATAACTAGTGTTCTATTTATTATTTTCTTTTTAAAACATTACAATTATTAAATTTGAAATGATTAGTTCTTTGACAGTGACATTTATCTGTCAGTTACAGACGTTTGAGATAACCACAGAATTGTTCAAAGCGTAGGCTTCGGGATTTAAATTATAGATAATTATATAAATTTATTCATAAAATATATAGAAAAAGTATTAATGCCAACCTGTAGAAAATTTAATAATCTTCAAGAAGAACTATTTTGAGCTTCAAGTAAAGTGCCATTTCCGGTTATCTGATTTACATAAAAATCTAATGGCTTCTTTCCATATTAGAATAAGGTAGAAATACAAGGTTTCAAAATTTTCTGAATGATAGTATTTAAGTTATAGTGGAGGATCCACACATACATACATACACACAGACATAATCGTGAAAATGTTATAATTGGATTCTAAGGGCTTTTAAAACGTGGTCATTTACCAAAATCTCGATATGCGATTTTTAACACGATACCTATATTTCCCTTACCAACGGTAACGGGAGGTAAAAATAAAATTATAATAAACCAACATGTCAATGTCAAATAATTAAGTCGCAATATGGCAAAGAGTTATTGCATAAATAGGTGTAAATGCGAATGGAGTCCATTCTTGAATATTTTTTTCTTCAGTTATTCGTGTTTTTACTTCAAATTATAGAAATTAATTTCATAATTAGCCATTTATTTACAAGATAATTTATTGAAGGTTTTTGAAATAATGTTTCCAACCGTTTTGACTCCAATACAAAAGAAACTGGAAATAGAGGATTCTTTAATGTCGACAATAAGAATAAAAGCGACAGTATCGAAAGGGAACTAAGGATGTAACTATTTGACAGTTGTCAATCAAAATAAATTTTTAACTCAGAATGTATAAGACAAAGACGGGAAAACCCCGCGTCATGCTTTCTATCTTCGCGCAATATGAAGCTGACGCGCATTCCAGTAGTGTATATTGAGTTCAATGAGCCAGTCACATTGATGTGACATTGACATCTTCTTGGTAAAAAGAAAATGGCTGTATTTAGAAACTATAATTTCAAAAGTTTTTCATTGCGAAGGGAAATAATTTTGACTACAAATTTCGTACGCTAACACTGCCGCTATTTTTTTTTATTCTGAATGGGCCTTTTCAAGTCGTTACCGCAAGGTTTCTCAAAGCTCTCTTTCAGAGAATACCATAGGGGTCACTCTTATTCTATTTGAAAATTGGAAAAAAAATTCAAGTATGATGTCGGTCCGAATCACACTGTCCCGCGACCTCAATATATAGTATAGTGCAGTTGTCATCGTGTTTAGTCGACCGGAACTGAAAAGATAAGTTGAGAATTGCAATAATTAAACTCCATTTGACATCAGTAAACAATCGATTAAATACTAAATTGCACAAAGAATGCTAAATAAGATTACAAGAAAAAAACTTTGATCAATAAGGAGCTAATCAAAATAAAAGACTTTTTAAAAGGGAAAGAAGTAAAAAAACAAACAAAAACGCAACTTCTTGTGGTAAAAAGTAAAATAATTATAAAAGACAGTTTTATCTGCTATCATGCAACTAATTTTGAGTAATACTCGTAGTCGTAATATAATAGAAAAGAAGACTTCTTTTTGCTGTAACTTGATCGATGAATAATTTGAATTTAAATAAAAGCTTTATAATTAGCTCTTCAACATAATAGTTATTTGTGTATCAAGAGCGTAAAGTGAATCTTTATTGCTCGTGCTCGTAAATTGAGCTAGAGCAATAAAGATACTTTACGCTAGAGATGCACACATAATTTTTTCTACGACTTTACTAACGAAATAAAAAAATAATAATACCTATTTAGTAAGTTCAATTTAATCTTAACCAATTTCCTGTTTTGTGTTGCTGTAACCATGACGATATGAGTAAATAAATAATTCTGATGCCAACAATTATTGTTTTATGAAAAGTTTTCACACATACATCAAAAATTGCTCAAAAATCCCCGAAAATAGTGAACATAGTGATATTTCTTGCACTCCTCCAGATATATTCGAAACGGCGCAAAATGCTTCCTTGAGTTTATTACCTGCAAAATCATGAGCATTATACGAAAAGAATTATAACCTCTTCATTGAATGGTTAAAAAAAATCAAGAATTACAGTGAAAATGTTTTACTAGCTTACTTTTTGGAAAAATCTAATGTAATGAAATCGTCTTCTCTTTGGTCCATTTATTCCATGCTAAAATCAACACTAGCAGTTAAGAACGATATTGATATCAGCAAATTCAAGAAACTAACTGCTTTTTTGAAACAAAAATCAGTTGGTTATAGACCAAAAATATCTAAATCTTTAACAAGAGATGAAATAAATAAATTCCTGACTGAAGCCCCAGACGATCATTTCCTTATGATGAAAGTTGCTCTTATATTGGGTGTTGCTGGAGCACGCCGACGCGACGAATTAGTTAGGATGACTGTAGATGATATTCAGGATAATGGGTCCATTTTAATTGTGAAGATTCCAGACTCAAAAACTAATGTGCAGCGAACATTTATTGTTGATGATCATAATCTTTTGTCAATGTACAGAAGATATGTTGCTCTTCGACCCTCTAACATATCATCTCGGCGATTATTCATAAATTATAAGCATGGCAAATGTACCGCACAAGTTGTTGGAATGAACACTATAGGAAAAAATCCATTTAACATTGCACAATATCTGAATTTACCTGATTCGAAATCATTTACAGGTAATTGTTTCCGCAGATCCTCTGCTACATTACTAGCTAATTCCGGAGCTGTCATTATGACTCTAAAACGTCATGGTGGCTGGCGTTCATCAGCTGTTGCAGAAGGTTATCTTGATGAAAGTTTGAAAAATAAAATTGATACAGCGCATAAAATTTTAACAAACAAGGAGAATCAAACTTCTGCCACTACCAGACTAACTGAATATTCTAGTGAGAATGTCACAGTAACAGAATCTAATTTATCCTCTTCAGCTGTTTTAAGCTCTGGAATAAATATACAAAACTGCCAAAACTGCACATTCAATTTTAACATTGTCGGTCAATGATTAAATCTACTAAGTTTGTTAATTATGAAATATATTTATAGTTGTAATTAAATGTACATTCACCAACAAAATAAAGTTGTAACTTAATTAAATAAATAAGTTGGTAGCGTAGCTAACTTCGTATTGTTTGTAGCACATTTGTAGTGTAAAACAGAACCTAACGTATATTTTAGATATCGTAAGTATTGTTTTAATAAATTAAAATTTTAACAATAATATGTATTTACCTAAGCGAGCAAATTAAGGACTTTACCGCGCGGTGCTATGGGAGACGCGCCGTAAAGTATTTTTTTGCTCGTTGCTTAGTAATCATTAACTTTACGATGACAAAAGAGAGCATAAATATGGTGGTCGTAGAAAAATTAAATTATATCAAGGGACAGTTGATTTAAATTATATAATTGTATCATTATTTCCTTCCATCCTTTAGTTTGGGTAATATACTCGTATCACAGTTACGCAAAGCAGACAGCTGTAGCTTAGTGGTTGATACAAATGTTTAGTAAACAAATGTCGGTGGGATCAAATATCACTGTACTCATGTTTACTAACAGTTCCAACAATGCTATCTGACAGCATGTAATGTATTTGGATTTGAATTTATCACAAGATAATAATATTAACCAGGATTGGAGTTTTATTCCCATTTCAAACATTCCTCCAATTAAAGGAAATGAAGTATACATTTCAATAAAAATTAAACCCCATTTGATCAATACTGACACAATAATCCACTTATTTAGAATTGTTAAGCACTTAACAATCAACAAATACAAGCACCACTTCTTTCACATCAACATTCAATCAGAAAACAATCAATAATAACGGCCACCGCGCGGAACATTTCAATGAAAATAACATAGGGGAAACAGCAGCATTCAAATGTTAAACAAAACCATTTTATTCTATGTAACAACCGATACACTTGCATCGCGCACCGCAATTCCATTGAAACAGGTCAGTAAATCCCCGTGGCGCGTTCACTACTTGTAAAGTGGATTTAATTTTAAAAGGGAGCAGTATGGCTGGTGCGTTCAGGTGTGCAGTGCGTCCATACGCACGACTGACCAAGTGCAGTGAAACTTAGTTTGGTGGTTTTCAGCATAGTTGGTAATAGGATGAATACTAATCATATCAAAAGTTTTAATCTCTCCACGTGAGTCAAAATAAAATGTTGTAACCTAACAACTCTGTAGAATGTTGCAAGTTAGGATTGCGCCCAGGAAGCAGGAACAGATAGTGTGATGATCGTCAATGAAAGACTGACGCATGTGATACAATTGTAGAACCTTTGGCTTAATGCCAGGGTTGTGCACCTATGCGTAATCTATGATAGATTAATATCAAAAGAAGACAATGCGTAGAGAATATAAACTAGGTAAACTCCGTATATATTGCACATGCGTACTAGAGTTTTAACGAAATACTCCTGATTTCTTACTTAACCTGACTTTCATCTGAAAGTAATAAGAATGAGAAGTAGAGAACAAAAATTTTAATTTTGCTTTAAAGCACGCAAAAGACAAATAATAAGCACAATACAATGTTGCAAAATGTTATCAGATAGGTACTACTGCATTTCGACTCATTAATATCTCGTTCTAGCATATTTTTTTGGGTCTCGTCTCGTTCTCGCAAGAGAGTCTCGCTATAAAAATAAGCGCTTGCGCACTTCGTATTTACATAACAGTTTAATTACAAGAGACAAGTTCGCATCAACTGTACAGGTTTCCGTATTTTCACAGTCGTATAACTATAATAAAGAGATGAAGCGCTAAATTCTGGTCACAATACGAACATAATGTTTATTCATTTACGGACACCAGAAAATGTGATAAATAAATAATAATTTAATTTACCTCTAAAATACCTAATTTATCACTAAATTGTCTCTAAACTATTTCAATACGAATATCTGTTAATAAATTCTGTCATCAGTAAAACGAATTAATGCCACCATTTAGGTAAATTTAGTCATAAAAAACCGCTATACTGGGAACCCGCCGAAAACCAATCACCCCCATTGATGCTTATCGTTTACTTTTCAGGGGCGGCAAGAATTTTAATAACCGTGGTTTTAACTGGGATAAATTAGGGGCTGAAAAATTGTAGAAAACTAGTTCTATTATATGCAAATCTGATTTTGTCTTTATTTTGCATTTCCTAGCTCTGGGACCGATATCAATCGACTGTAGATAGACAAAAAATATAGTGAATTCATATAATTTTCACATTCACGTGTTTTATGCACGAATTAGCCTTGACTCCACTCCTTGTATGGTGCATTTTTCATTGAATTTATGAATAAAAGCTATAAAGTTACAAATAATTTTACTGCGCAAATCTCGCGAGATTTCTCGCTTCTCGCAGTTGTTATATCGATATCGACTGGAATTTTAAACTGCAATCTCGCTCTCGTTTTCGTCTCGTATAATGGAACGAGACGAGACAAGATGCGAGATTACTCTCGCCTCGCCGTGCATCACTAACCCTGCTTAATATAAATAGAAACTGATATGAAACAATGAGTCAGTTAAATACAATGTTTCTAGAAGGATTTAGTGTAACTATGGACGCTACGAGGAGCAAATAATGAAACGTTTTACAACGAAAAATTTAAGTCTAGATTCAAATGAATAACATAAATCCAGGGATGTGCCTGTAATCTATGGCACGTAAAATACGTTATTGTCTACGCATATATGTAGTTTTCCGTATAAGTTTTGAAATGTGGTTGTAGCGATGGTTAGAGAAGATTGGGTGGAAGGAGAGACTCCGGAACGAGGAGGTGCTGAGAAAAATAGAAAATAGAAAGAAGAATTTTGAAAGAAATAAGAAAGAGAAAAGCTAACTGGATTGGACATACAAGTATTTTAAGGAGGGATGGTATACAGAAAATCATAATTGAACGAAAAATACATGGGAAAAGCGGAAGAAGATGAAGAAAAATTAGAATTTTAAACTGAAATTAAGAACAGACAGAATTACGAGAGGCTGAAGAAACAGGCGCGGGATATATTTCCGTTGCGACGTGATCGAATTTACTAAATGATAACATCATTAAAATTTGTATATCGTCTTAGCAGAGACTATATTTACTTTTAATTTTCTGCAATAGACAAAATATTACTATTTTAGTTACTACGTTTGACATCATACTTTACATTGTTTACGTATTGTTTACATGTGTATGTGAACTATTATAGATTACGCGTAAATGCACATCCATACCATAATTCTACAACCACTGGGGGAAAAGTGTACGCAGAAGTTGGTCCAACACAGTGATTCAGTTACAACGAAGAATCAAATTAAAGGTTCAGTTCGTATCAAACAAATAACACAATAAAGTGTTGTTATTTTTGTTCTAATTGAGCCAAGTGGTACTAAGTGTACTTACAATCCCTCATATAGATTATCCGCATAGTAAATTCAAAATAATCTGAGCCATGCAGTGCAGACAAGGGTAATGTTGAACGACAAATGCAATTAGTAGGTTAAAGCTAAATAAGTTGAAAAAAATGTCATATACGACTAATGTAGCAGGGACTAACTAAACAGTCTAAAATATAGATGAATAGAACAATAGATGTGTCTTCGTTATCACAAAGTTTAAGAATTCTAAAGGTGCATTCACAAATGAAAATTAGGTTTATGGTTTCTGTTTAGCTTTAAGCAAGTCATTCATAAATGTAAGTTTAAATTACATGAAAATTAGTTTCGATAGGTACAGACATCTATATAAATGCTTCAAAAACAAGATTAGAGCAGTACTAAATAAGACACCTGTGCGCCGTGAAACTGTCATTCGCTTGGCGTTATTAGTTATATTTCAGCAATTAAGTTATGATAGCCTCCAGGTTCTTCTCACATTTGTTTAAAAAGCCGAATCCTCCAAGTGGATACTAAATAAAGATGGGTGTATATATCTACATCATTTCAGACTAGTTCTCATTGGTGAATTTTGTGACGTCAAACTAAATCATAAACTTAAAGTTTGGACCTTGCAATGTTTAGCTTTATGATTTGTATTTAGAAACCCTATTCTGAAGTGTGAATAGAGTCATTATATAATATGCGTCCAATGTCTTTAAATCTAAAGTATAAACCATAAATCTAAACCTAATTTTCATTTGAGAATGTACCTTTAAGGTGCATTCACAAATGAAAATTAGGTTTATGGTTTTTGTTTAGGTTTAAGTAAGTCATTCATAAATGTAAGTTTAAATTACCTGAAAATTAGTTTCAATATGTACAAAAATCTGTGCAAACGCTTCAAAAACAAGATTAAAATATCGGTAGAGCAGTAGTCAACAAGACACTTGTGTGCCGTGAAACTGTCATTCGCTTGGCATTATTGGTTATATTTCAGCAATTAAGTTATGACAATCTCCATGTTCTTCTCGCATTTGTTTAATAAGTCGAATCCATCAAGTGAATACTAAATAAAGATGGGTACATCATTTCAGACTCGTTCTCGTTGCTGAAGTTTGTGACGTCAAACTGAATCATAAACCTAAAGTTTAGACCTTGCAATGTTTAGCTTTATGATTTGGATTTAGAGACTCTAAATACAGAAGTGTGAATAGTCATTACATAATATGCGGCCAAAGTCTTTATATCTAAAGTATAAACCATAAATCTAAACCTAAATTTTATTTGTGAATACACCTTTACTGAACTAAAATTAATGTCATGAAATTACCATCTATGGTATTTGAGGCCTTGGTCCTACAATAGCCGCCTCGCCAATTATGATCGTGATAATGTATGAACATCGTTTAATAATAAAGTTACAACAATGTAACAATATAATAAAATAATTAATAACGTTCTAGCTGAACAAGAATAATGCACATTATCGATTTTCCTATTTTGTCGATATTGTGTTAGCCTTTTCAGAAATGCAATTCAAGCATATGTATCCGGTTCGATTATAAATTCCGTATTTTTATGCGACATTATTATATGTGAAAGGTGGAAAACAAACTTTGAAACTGGAACGTATTTTGTGTAAAGTAACAGAAATTTTCTGTTGAATCGTTCAAGCACTATGAACAACTGTGAAAAGAACTCGGCCCAGATTTGTTGCACGTTAACTTCAGCTTTTGTCGACGGTTCCAGCTAAGAATATTTCGTCGAGTTGCCTGAAAGCAAGAACGGGAACGATCTTTGAAATGAAAACAGTGAATTTGTTTTGAGAACTGCATTTTAAACAAAGGATAAAAAGGAATATTTAATGAAAAGAATACTGTTTGTTTTTCTGTTTTGCATATTTGATTTCTCTTCAGGTTTCAAGTTTATGTAAAGATTGTCTTCAGGACTGCTTAAATGCTAAAGAAAGACTAAATTAAACATCGCTGCAGGCTACATAGCAAAATGTATTCATCCATTTATTATCTTTTCTTTGTTTGGTAAATATAAGGTTTGTATATTATTATTTCTACATTACTGTGTTCGTTTAAAATAATGGTATTAAAAACACAAATAATTAATGTAGTTACCTACATGCATAAGAAAGTTGAAATAAAAACATTTACACATATTAGTGTATTTGTTTTGCTGAAACTTTAACATTTACATTTTAATATTTAAGTATTACAAACAGCAAAACATATATAAAATTGTAATTTGTATTAAAATATTATATGCAAATAAATAATTAAATAAATATACATGTGAAATGGAACAGTTTATTTTGCATGTTCATATATTAAAGCAAACTGTTAATTAATTTTCAAAACCAAAATATCATCTGCTTTGACGAAGCTCATTACCAATGAAATTCGGAAGCCCAAAATTAATAAGGGCACAGGTAATTATAATTAAACTATATTTGAATATTTTAGAGATTAATTAATTCCAACTATTTATTTTCTATTCCTATCTTTATTTATTTGTTTTTATTTCATAATGGATGTAACCAGTTGAGATTACGACTAAGGTAGGTACATAAAACATTTTATCCAACACCGACTTGTTACTTGTTACTATGGTTATTTGAAATAAATAATCTACAACATTAGTCACTCCGTAAGAGAATATTTTAGAAGTCAAGGAGAATTATTACTGATTTTTGTGGTTTTTTTTTAATATAAATAAAAAGTAATTTACAAAATTATTTTATTGTTGAAATAATTTAATATTATGAAACTTATTTATTTAAATTAATATTAACATTTATGCAAAAATAGGTTACTTACCTTTACGCAATGAAAACTGTCATGTACGGCTGATGAAACGAAAACAAGAAACGAGTTAGTGGTTACTTGCTTCGAAATTAAATTCAAAGATGTTGCTTGTGCTTCTAAGTGAATATGTTTTAAAGTTAGGTCCTCATTTCCAATAATAGACTACAGCATTATTTTTTTTCTTTAATAATATAACAAAACCATACCAACCATTCAATGGCTACTTTGTAATTTAAAATACTACATCAATTTACTTGTTAATGTCAGACGATGAATGAAAACATAAAAATGACTTAACAAGTTTTTAAAAAAGTGTTGAATAAAACGTTGTATTACACTCGTGTGGAATGTATATTAGTCACTAAAAAAAAATTAGCCACTCGCCCTGTGGGCTACGTGGCTAAACTTTTTCTTTCGTGACTAATGTGATACATTCCACACTCATATAATAAATAATTATTCTCTACGATCAGAAAGAATAATAATACCCTTTGCTGGGTGTTCCAATCTGCTTTCTATTCAGATACTGGTAACGATGAGATATTATATCGAATATTCGATTTTCAAATGTTATTAATAAAAATTTTATAATTTTCCAATTATATCATCACATCTCTAAAAGCCCCATTCACATAGAGCTTAGTGCAGTTGCAGTGCAGTTTTGGTAGTGCATAATTTGTATTACGGTACAAAACTATCGTATTTGTAATACAGAGTAGACAAGCCTGCTCAATTTGTGTTATAACCTATATTCAATATGTCAAATAACAATGTTTCTTGCGCCAATATTACTTATTTAATAGTGTGTACAGCATAGAGCAATATTATTATTGAAGGAAAGAAAAATAAAACGTTGACGCTGGTGAATTCGGCCAATATATAAAAAGAAATATTCACAAGATGATTATCATTTTTTGTCATTTGTTTTCGCTATTGACATATCAACAAAACTTGAATGACATTTCGGATTTCTACATTTACTACAGATACAAATAATATGCCTCGTTCTGATAGGTCGTTGCATCGCAGCGTTGGTAGTGTCGTGCAAAAGTTGGGACCTTGAAAGCTTCTACACTGCAATGTAACTGCACTACCACGAAAGTCTGAATGCAAACGGTTTCGTTTACTTTACCTATACAATATTTCTGCACTACAATACAACTGAACTAAGCTCTGAGTGGGGCTTTAAGTTTTGAATGTCTGATCTGTAAAGTTTTTACTTTGTAGACAGTCACTATTAGCAACGGTCTGCACTTTTTGTAAACAAATGATGTTCGGCAAGCCTACTTTTTTATCGATTGGAGAAAAAGTAAATTTTGTGACATTGTTAACAAAGTTCAACCTGTGCAAATGTTTTTAGGGATTTTTATATTTGTAAAGTTAGGAAACTTAGTGGCCTATTTAGATAAATACAGTCATAAAGGTTGCTATTGCATATAAAGATTCTTATCATAAAGACATTTGTAACAATCTTTATGAATTTGTCAATTCGGAACCTACGTCGGTATTACTAACAATCTTAACAAAATAATACTTGTGAAAGAACCAGATTATTTGACAATAGCTAAGTTCATTATACATATATGAACCTAATCTAACTTTAATCTTATCTGTCAACGCATTTTTTTTTTTTTTTTGAAAATAATGAATTGCCAATTATATTTAGTACGCAAACGTTTTCCCAAAATATATAAAGAACAATATGATATTTATGTCATATTCGGAAACTTCTGCATTATTTAGAACGGGTTTGTTAATTCCTACAAATGATCTCAACGTGATTAAAATTTATCATTCTTATGCTCATTATTCAAGTAGAAGCAGACTCTATATGTATAATAAACTGCATCCTGCTAAAATATAAAAACACAAGTATTTAGCAGAAAGGTCAATATTAATAATATTTGATTGATATAATAAGCTGTTACATGTCAAATAACAACGTGATAACAACCATAAATATATAGTTTTAGCAGTTGTTATGATAAAGACTACCAAAACGCTAAACAATTGTTAACAGTAACCACTTTCAGTAGTGAGAATACCAAATTCGAGTTTAGCAATCTATATAGTACATAACAATCATAAAGACCATGACGACTACACAAATATTGAGTTCCGAATAGTCTAATTGTAAAACACAAATCTATTATTTAGTTGTCATAGCTCGTGAAAAATTACGGCAATTATATTTTTTTCTAATAAAATATGTATTTACATCTAACTGTACAGTACATTTTTTGTTAAAAAAGATAGTCTAACATTTTAATAGCTATGAGTAAAATGTAATGCATTTCTTTGGAATTTACACACTACGCCCGTATGAGCTCTTACACTTTTTGGAATAATTTTTAATTAGATTGTTTTTACTGTTTGTTAGCAGATGTTTTTCAACAAAAGTAATATATTTTCGAATTTTGAATGCTTTAAGACAAGAGTCAAGGAATTAAATAAAAATAATAATAATAAAGGTGTGCTCGCATATTTAAATATTTTTAAATACTCCGATAAGTTTGTAAAGTAAACGATTTTCATATTTTATTTACTTTAAACATTTCAGAGCAACCACCATCAATACACATGCGGCATTTAAGTTATTTTACCTATTTTTTTGTATGTACATTCATGTTAGTAATACTGACTAAATAATGCAGTATTCAACTTCAGATCTGTTATCTCTCAAATGTGAAGTCGGTTATTTGGTGTATTCAAATTGTTGTCTGGCCGTCTGTCAAATCTCTAATTAGTTTCAGGAATGTTATTTAAGGTAGGAAAAAACTTTAGTGTAAACCAGATTTATGACATTCGGTCAAGAATTTTCGTATAGGTACTTGACCTCATGTCACAAAGTTTGTGTTTACACTCTTGTTGCATAAATAACTATTATAAAGTACCTACTAGAGGAGGAAGAATATTTTCCAGTAATATTTATGCGACAAAGCAAACATCATTAAAACAATAACACAACAAGTCACAAGTTGGCGGTGAGATGAAACATTTGACAGTTTAATATTGAATTACGTAAAATAAACACGCAACGCAGAGGGCCATGCCTTGCTATACAAAACAAATGCCGGCGTTGTGTTGTATTGTGGAGCTACGACTCGGGCGACGCACCTAATTCCATTCGTTTAATTATTGTTTGGCGAAATTGCGTTACAGGGAGTTTCGCATTTTAATCGAGTTTGCTGGAACGATGTGGTGGCCGCAGCCACACCTTGGGCAGCCTGGCCGACTGACAGATGTTGCGACCAGACACTCAATTACCTACGAAATACCATAGAGGGAACGATACCCTCGATACTTATAAAATGAATTTACATCATGATTCAACCTAAATTGGCTTAAATTTTACATAATAAATATGATATTGCGTCTAAACATAGATCATCTTTAAATTATTTTTGACTTTTCAACTTCATGTTTAGATATAGACAAGGGAGAATCTATTATTTTAAAAATGTTGTTCTTTTTTACTTCTCACCAACATAGGCAAGAGAAGTATTTATAGCTTTCATGCTAATATTCCCATATAAGTACGTCTACATGAAACAGTAACAAAAAATTCTCTCTTATAATTTTTAAAACAATTTTTAAATAAATAAAAAAAAACACATTTGTCTGGTTGATAGTTCTAAAATTATGAATGAACAAATGAGCAGAAAAAAATAATGTATTATATTATCTATCTTTATTTAACAAAACATATAATAGTTAAACCTAAATAAATTTTTTAAAAGTTTTACATGAAATAATTTTCAATACTTTTTGATTTTAACATATTTTACAATTTTTCTAATAAAATTAAATGTCGTTACAACTACAAGCTAAACCATTATAGAGAATTTTATATGAAATTTTTAAAATAATTTTTTTTTCAAAGGTAAATAGCATTTTTACCCAACAAAATTTTAAATATCAGTAATAATATTCCCTCAATTTCCCGTAACTTTAGAATGTTTACAACCGTGTATTCTTTATGTGAAGCATGTACGTTTATCGGAACATATTGGAGTTTGTAGTTTTTTGTATTTTGAGCATTTATTGGTCAAGCATTGAGTTTAAATGAAATTTATGCAAATGAATTTGAAAGTTTAATTCTCTGTAATACAGCAGAAGCCTCTAAATGTTCGGTAATTCCAATATAATCATTCTGCACTCTACACGGACAAAAACACACGAATAAAAAGTTTGCCAGATTGCTCCATAAAATTAAAATAAATCTCCTAGTTTGTATCACACCATTTTAAATACATGGAATACCAAAAATGTGTTCGTTTGATTTATTGCCAATTTTATTTTAACATTTCGCTCCAATTAAATTATCGTCACAATAATAGCAATTGCATGTCGATGAAATGAAATATAGTTTTTAGCTAGATATACAATTTATTACCAAAATATATTTCATTTTCTAAAACCGACTCATACATACCTTTCAGAATAAATGTACAATTTCGGAGAAGTAAATATATACTTGAAATAAAATTTGTTGTTGTTGTATATAATTAATAGATAAAGAGATACCTGGAAAATATAACAAGTTCTTCGATGTAATATTCATCATTTTATTAAGTATTCGACAGAAATAAAAATAAATGCCGTTACTATAAACGTCCAGCAATATCTATTATCACAGCAGATAGGCAAATAAAATATAACTGGATTAGAAACCTACAAACGAAGCTTATTTCACTAAACTTCTCAAGAATTTGGGAAGAACAAAATGCCGAGTCACTGAAATTAGAGATAAATAACATATTAACTGCCTTCAAAGAAATTTTATGTATAGAAGACACAAAACTGTATAGCCAACTTCGCACTTCAAACATTGCAAACCTTTCCTTAATACATAACGACTACTTCCACACATTTAACCAAAAAGAATTATGTTCCATCTGCAACCTGCACGAACCAAATGACTTAAACCATTTCCTACCCAGATGCCCCATTTCCCCCCCCCCCCCCTACGCAATACCTTTTACTTCCGGATGAACAATTATAACGAAAATCTAAATATTATAGAGTATAATAGTAATATAATCATAGGCAGGGAGCCCCCCTCCCCAGAATGGCCATGCCCCCGCTACATATTAGTGTATTTTTTAATATTTTAATTATTGGATATAGTTTTGTAAATGGTGTGGTTCAAAGTTTAAATTGATTAACCGACAGGAATTTAGGTGAGTAGTAAAGAATTTTGTAATTTTTCGACGTGAAACATGCCAGAAGTTCTAACAGCCTTTTTTAGTGAGTAGTTAAGAGTACTCAACATGCAACAGTCTTTAAAACCGTAATTAAACATGTGAACCACTATATTGGCCGGTTGTACCAATGTAAATTAAGCGTTCCTTAAATAAAGACTATTGTGATGAAATGATATGTAATAGTACATTAAGATATAAGTTTCTAAGGGGACAAGTATGCTGAAATGTCTTATGAAACGTGTATTTTATACAATTTTTTTTTATTTTGGACTTTTTTTCAAAAAATGTACATTATTTCATGTCCAGGAATTTCAATTTAGGTTGTTTAATATGTACTTTATGAAACTCATTTTGATATTATAAAGACGTACTTTATGACATCGAAATGGGTTTCATAAAGTACATATTAAAGAACCAAAATAGAAAAAATGAATTATTATGCATTTCTGTCAAGATTTGAATTTGCACTTTTCATTAATGGCTGCTTAAAATTTGAGCCTTGTTTACGCAACTAGGCATTAGTTAAATATTTTGATGTCATAAAAGGAAAGAAGTTATGTAAGTCAATTAATCAAAAGTTTTAGAACACATGTCTCCCTTTTTATTATACTGGATGTACAAATAAGCGTGAATTTTGAACTATGACGCAATTGGTCAGTTTCAAGTAGCTCCAATTCTTGTATGTAGAAAGCATGTAACACGAAAATTATTGCCAAATTTACTATCTATGTGGTTAGTTGAGTTTTATCATCGGTTAAGCGGTGTACCCTTACTTAATAATACCCTGTAGTAGAGTAAAAATATTTACCGATTTCAGGATATTATTCCATTGTTTACATGTACAAAAGTAGGCTGATAACTGAGTAATAACTGTATCTGTATGGTAATATTATTACCATACTGACTTGTCAACAACGGTCTACAAAATGAAAAAAAAATAAAAAAAAATATAAAGCTCTTCATTAATACATACAGATAACGTTATCCTATCGTTCTAAATACGGTCTACTTTATTCTAAAATAATAAACATGTGGAACAAAGCACATAATTTGAATATGTCATATTGACGTATGTCAAAATTATTGCTCTGTTAACCATAGCAATCTGAAAATAGCATTAATGAAAGAATTTCAAAAAATGGTATTTATCAATAATGTCTTAATTTTCTGAAATCCTCGCTTTATCTTCGGTAGTTATGATATACATAACATTCCTAGGTATGTTAATAGCTATAATTCGCGTAACAACAGAGATGCAGATTGTTAAAGAAAACTAGTGCATTTTTCGACAAAGTATTCGAAACAGGGTCAGTATATGAATTAGTAACACAGCATTTGCAAAAACAAAACAGGGTCACTGCCAATTACTACAGTTATAACGACAGAGTTCCAGCTAAAGAGAAAATGCATCTTGGAAGAAGTGGCCATTTCGTACAAAGTATAGAAATAGAGTATGGAGTTATTGCTTGGTATTTGCAATAATAATTATGGTCTTACCGTCAACGGCAAACCATATCGTAAGTTATCACGGTACTTCCCAGCACCACTAACTGGACCAAAGCACTTAACTTAGTACACGATTGTGACAAGCAAATATATATCATACTTATCTGAGTTTACGACGCTAGAGCCACAAAATGCAGCGGGTTGGACCTGCGCGAGACTCGGCTGGCGTTGCGCCCTCTTAATGGCATCTAATGCAAAAGCCAGCCCAGCGACAAAAGCCGAGAACGTTTTACGATAAATAAAAGTAAACATGTCCGGAGTAAAAAGTTTATACAAGGAGGACGCAAAGTAGAAACCCCGAAGCCGCTCGCTATATCATAAAGTGCACGTTTTACCGGTGAGAACCCGAGCCGTAATTGCAGCAGAATACTTAACGTAGTGCAGTAGGATGTGAACACTACGAACGCCGGATCCTTATGAATTTTAGATGAGGGAAGATTTTATTTAACCTGCCACTGATGAACAACCCTGTTAACGCAATTTTCCAATGATATGATTAAGGACTGAAGCAATTTGGAATTCACGCTAATGGGAATTCATTTTTACTTCCTTGTACAAAGTAAATGAAGTATTGTATTCGCGAAAAAATTCGGTTTCCAGATTTCAACGGAAATATCCATTTTGGCCATCCCTGAATCCATTCTGACTACTTTTGTCGTGACGTCTGTACGTACGTACGTATCTCGCATAACTCAAAAACGGTAAGCCGTAGAAAGTTGAAATTTTGTATTTAGGACATCTATAACATCTAGTTGTGCACCTCCCTTTTTGGTCATTACATAATTTTCAGAAATGGTACTTTATTTGAAACCTGTAATAGATTTTAATGAAAAACCATATTAAAATATAATCCAAAACGTTTCAAATTTGGTATATAAGACTTCTATATCAATTGGAATAGCATAGCAGATTTTGGTTAAAACAGGCTAACCGGAAGTGATATATTACCTGAAGTTGTTAACAGTTTTTCTTGAATAAAATGGTTTCATTTTGATTTTAGAAATAAATGCTTCAAATAAGAGTTTTAGAGAATTAAATTCTGCGTCTAGCACATCAAGTATTATTAAATTAGCCCTTTGTATAAGCGAGATATGTAAATTTAAAACTTATATACTTTTTGGTTTTTGTAATGAAGCTTGCTATGGATTAGGACAGAAAATAACAAAAAAATAAAAAATAGAAGCTAATGTCAAATTACGTCATATACGTGCAATTTTATAATTGAATCTATACTTCAAATTAGTCTTGCGTACAAGGATGTCGTGTGGTGTCCACATCAGATTTTTAAATTTGGTTTCCAATGTGCAGTGGCGGCACTAAAGGGGCAAATAACATAGGTTAGGACAACGACATGATTACAATTCTCCAATTTTTCAGATACCAGTAGTCAAATAATTTACTGCATTAACTAATATATAACCAAATATTTGAATTTGTTTATGCAATTTTTTATTTAGGTAGTGTACGTTTTAATATCTATTTGTGTATTAAGAGCGCAAAATGAGACATTGTCGATTGAAAGGCGTTCTCTCGAAATCGACAATGTCCATCTACGCTCGACACACACTCACGCACACAAGATTTTTTCTTTAGTCGCCACAATGTGGACAAAGTGGATGTCCATTGGGTGCGTTCACGCCAAACTTTTGCAGGTGGCATCACAACTGTTCATACAATTTATTTTATATTTGATTATAATTTATAGTTATTTTTTATTCTTCCTGAGCTATTGCTTCAATCTAATCTAAGCATTTTATACTTTCGTTTTTGAAAATGAATGCCTCAGCAGTGCATAGCATTTTGTTTGGTTATGAACTATACCGACAGAGCAGTTCTATGTCAGATTGACTTGTGAAGGTGGTAAACGTGTAACTACAGTGCCATTAGTTCCTGACTAAACGTTTCCGTTAAGAATGTAGACAAGTGACATTTCTCAACATTATATAGATATAAATTTGGACAGCGAGCGTTTTTTTTCTTTGGCGCGCATGAGCGGCAAAGTGACATTTTGCGTTGACAAAAGAGAGCGCAAATGGCTATTTTGTATATAGATTGTAAAAAAAATATCATTTTCACTACATGTAAATTTATCCTGGGCATAATTTACTTTCACATACTCATTGGCTCTTATGAAACCGGATGTGTGAGGAGGATCTAGAAGGAATCATATCCCTCTACTTAGAATATTTTACTAATTTTTGATTTTCTGTGTTATTCTTTATAAAAATAATAAACACGTAGGTATCTTTTTGCTTGTTCATGCCATAATCTAGTTTGTTTATAATGACCCATCGACAGTGGCTCACAATTACGTAGGCACATATAATAATAAAAACGAAAATACAATTATGCTTGTACAGTTGATAGTTCTAAGAATTTCTTGCTTTTCGAGTTTGGAGGTTACACTAGCGTATCAGTAATTGCAAAGTTTTAAAATGATTACAAGTCTTACAAAATGTTTTTTAGTACCAAACTTATTAAATAACTCGGGGAGAAATATGAACTTCTGTTTTCTCAAATATTGACGTCATTATGTGACGCCTTTACCATTTCACAGACCCTTTCAAAACAATACAAACTTTATTTGTATTTTAAAATGTTTTACAAACATAACAACAATTTATTTTCTTTTCTTTTGATAAAATGCAAATGTACCTAATGTGTGCTTGATGTTGTGTTGCAATGTATTCTTGTTATTTTACTGCTAATTTAGCGAGCACTAGATAGACATGAAAAACAAATGTGGTAAATATAAAGTTTATTTTTATTTGAAAAAGCACTTTTGTTTAATATACCGGTTGAAGCATTAGTAAAAGCTTTCAAAAATGGCAACTTTCATGTTTTCCATAAAACGATAAAACATCAAGAACGCAACTCGAAGTAAATGTCTGAAAATTTTTATAAAGAACATCAGGTGTCCCTCGACAACATTAAAAACCGATATGGAGGTATGTAAGATGCTCGAACATCCGTCAGAAGAAACATAAAACCCGGAAGATTGATGCTGCCATGTCACAAACAAATGAACGAATATTAAAACAAAATTGCCACGTAACTTGGATCCCTTCACTTTTAGCTCTTATCTATCTCAATTAATTCGTTAATTTTAATCGTGTCAGAAGCACAACGGATCGCCACTAATTGGCATGAGTACGGGCGAGGGTGATTTCGGACGTACGTTGAAACTTGGCTCGGAAAACCACTGAATCAATTACGGACACACCCGATGCACTGCCGCGCTGGTGGGCTCGGACTTTCAATCAGGGCAGAGCGCATTACACATTTAACAAACTGCAAATGCATTTACTGCTTCTTTTTTAACAATTACTCGGCCAGTGATAAATTAGGTAAACAACAGCCTCTACATGCTTTCAATGAAAATGACGATCCTCTATCGAATCTATTCCACATCAGTAACATACAAAATCCTAACAAGCACAAGGGTAAAAATCTGATGTGGCCAGGACATTACCTTCCGTCAGTTCTATGTATTTTGTATAAATGTCATACATAAAGTTCCTTGCAAAAGATTATATTTCTTGTACCTTAAGGCAGTTGTATGTATTTTATACAAATTCCATAAAGAAAGTTTCTAACAAAAGATCCTATATTTCCAGTAAAATTATAACAAACATACTGTTAACTGCATTTGATACTGACACCTTTCAATCAGAATTTTCTTAATGTAGCAGCTGTTTCCAAAGTTATAGCAAAGCTGACCAGGCACCGAACAGCTAAATGAATGTGCCAAAACACTATCATAGTTCCAGGAAGCAAACTGTAGAGGCGCGACAGTGCTTAAATTTTAAGAAAATGGATTAAGTCACCTTTGAGTTCAAAACATTTTGCAATATTTTAAATTGTAAAGTCACATAAGTCATCACACATGTCATTGAACGTACGCTTTAACATCTTTAATTATTTGGTAATTCAATTTGTAATAGTTTATAGTTTTAGCTATAGTACCAGTAGTGATTTATTTCGTGATTTCTCCAGTTTTAAAGAGTATTAACTGTGTTTAATTTTTGACGTAATACGGAATTGAAATTCAATAAGCTGATGAACATTCGTTGTGCTGTTTGTTATAAAGTGCAGTGCAAAGAAGCAAATAGACGTTTACTTTTATATTTAATGATGAAATGTCGTACCATTTCCAATATCATTTTATCTTACATATAAACAAATATTAAAATAGAAGTGTAGGTATGTCTGTCTGACAAGTAATTTTAAATTTATTTAAAAATGAATTTATAGCTATTGTATTGTGATTATTTAAAATATATGTATGTACTTATATTTGATTTTCTTATTGTCTTTTATTTTAAAAATTCAAAATTTCAATTTATATGACATTTCTCCTATGTCACAAACTACCAAGCCGACCAAGCCATCAGAGTGTACGTTAGTTCATGGAAGCAATCTGTAGATGTCACTATTTTGTATTTCGAAAAATACATTAACTGTCCTATCTGTAGTTGAGGTGATCCGTGAAAGCTGACTAATACAGAGAGTTTATTTTAAAATGCAATATACGGTTTATCACTTCCATGGTTACACATTACTGTCAAAAAATGACAGCAATGTAATATTTGTCCATTTTAAAATGCAACATTATAAATAGTATTGCAGCACAGGAGATACCTCCAGAACACATCCCAAATGGTGTCAATTCTTTTTACGAGCAACTAGGATATTGCCTCAATGTGAATATAGGTATTCTTGAACATTTATTTATTTCGCTACCGAAAATCGGTCATTTTAATATGTTAAGAGTGAGGAATATTTGTTGTATGATGTCAGGTTAGTAAGAATGTTGCTGAAAGAGATGATTATTTTTGTGGTTGATATTATTATTCTTTTGGGTTTGTGCTAATCCACTAAGTGGGAAGTGCGTGATTTTATGTATGTACGTATGTATGTATGTATGTAGGTTAATTTATTGGAGATTATTATTGAAAATACGTAACTACAAATTTATGTCTGTTGCATTTTAAAATGGACAAATGTTACATTGCTGTGATTTTTTGACAGTAGTATGTAGTAACCATGGAAGTGAATGACCATATGTTGCACGTTAAAATAAATTCTCTGTATATATGATATTTAATTTCTTTATAATTTTTTAACTCTATGTCCATTTAATATGAAGTATAAAATGCATTCAAATCGTATAGAGAATAAATAATTCTTTAATATTTATAATAACATTAAACATGAAAAAATGATATTTAACATCGTTTTTTCAAGAAAAACTGTTAAAATCTTCAAATGAGGGTTCTTCCGGTTGACCAAATATAACCAAAATCTAATCAGCTCTTCACATGGATGTAACGAAGAGGAATACGAAAGAATTATAATTTTTGGTATTGTAGTATTATAGTTATCGCATTAGAAAATTTTGTCACACACAATTTCTTTTCAAATTAACTATCTACTTGCAACGCTTAACATTTTTATTGAGGTATTTCAAGGAAACAATGTTTTTCATCATAAAAAGCGTAATTTCGGTTGTATAAGGTTGTTGTGCCGGAAGAAATGTTCTTATCTTGTGACATTGAAAGGCTATACATAAATGTTCCATTTAGAAAATATTCCGTGGAGATGCGCCGTGAGCTTATCCAAACACTTTTTCTGCAAATTTCCATATTTTATAAAATACAAGAAATTCTGAAAACACATTTTTAAAGTTCCAACACCAGCAGTCTAATGTTAAAAACTTAAGAGAGAAAAAAGAATGCGTTGTTTTTAGACCATTCTGTATAAAAGCAACTAGAAATGTTATGTGTGATAAAACAGTAACGCGATCAAAACAAAACGGTACACCAAACCGCTTGCATTTCATATGTAAAATACAAAAGCCATAAAACATACACAACACGTAACGAGAGAACCGCCAAAACCATAACTGCGCACGGCTGTGCATTCGCATTCGCCAATGGCGCAGATGAAATGCTCCATGTTCCATCGAAAGCGATCGCCACACTCGTACTCCAAATATCCTCGCCACGCTATTGGCAATTACCTTTTTACATTACATTACGGCTTATGATATTAAAGTTTAATTGTTCATATTGTACACGTATTAACGTATTTTACAAATGAAGTCAGAATTTATATATGTATGTACAGAGCCGAGAAATTATTATACGTGAGTGATTTAGAATATTATTTACCACATTTAGTTCAAAGTGAAATAGTTATACAGTTTCGGCCAAGCAGTGTATAAAAAAATCAAACAGTATTATGATCGCAAGTTCATGGCTCAAGCGGATATGATCAGGGCCGGATTATGACTTTTTTCGTCCATAGGCAACTATATTATAGATCCCCCCCCCACAACAAAACTTTTAAAATAATAATAATAATAATAATAATAATAATAATAATAATAATAATAATAAAAAAACATTAAATGTTGCACTCTTAAGGTGCATTCACAAATGAAAATTAGGTTTAGATTTATAGTTTGTACTTTAGATTTAAAGACTTTGGCCGCATATTATGTAATGACCCCATTCACTCTTCAAAATTCAGGGTCTCTAAATCCAAATCATAAAGCTAAACATTGCAAGGTCCAAACTTTAGGTTAATGATTTAGTTTGACGTCACAAACTTCACCAATGAGAACGACTCTGAAATTATATAGATATATACACCCATCTTTATGTATTATTCACTTGGAGGATTCTGCTTTTTAAACATATGCGAGAAGTACATGGAGACTGTCATAACTTAATTTCTTAAATATAACCAATAATGCCAGGCGAATGACAGTTTCACGGCGCACAGGTGTCTTGTTGAGTACTGATCTACCGATATTTTAAATTAATTTTCAGGTAATTTAATTTTACATTTATGAATGACTTACTTAAACCTAAACAAAAACCATATACCTAATTTTTATTTGTGAATGCACCTTTAAGCATATGATTCGTGCATTCAGAGCATACGTATTTAGAAAGTAAGTACTTGTCAAATATCAAAATATTTTCAGCATCAGTCTATTTGTCTATTTACAACAAAATATAGGCTCTCAACACCTTTCTAAAACAACGGCCAAATCTCATATTCGATTCAAATATTATACTAGACAGAAAAGAATAAATGACAATATTTTGTACAAGTTCTTTTTTTGTGGATAATTTTCAATAATGAAAATTTGTTGTGTTTTGTTTGTCGCCGGCGCCCCCCAAGCCGTCGGCGCCCCTAGGCAACTGCCTATATTGCCTTATGGATAATCCGGCCCTGGATATGATACAAAAATTATTCAAGAAGGATTATTGCCGTTATAGAGAGAGTTTACTGTCTTATATTTTTTAAATGGATGATACTACAGGTTAATAGAAGACGTCATGTCCGGCACTAGCTGTTGTTACAATTCGTGCGACTGCACTGGCAAGAACTGACGATTGTAGTAAGTGCAAGAAAGTGCACACTGAGTAAGGTACAGTTCACTCAAATAGTAAGAGGGTAGGACCGAAAGTTTCTGCAAACAAATATAACCAAGGTAGCTACGAAATATAAGTGCATAGCAAAACAAAAGTACATCCTTAAGTAGCATGACAATTCGTTATGTGTTATCAGTAATTTTTCATGCAGTTTTAAAGTACGTACTGAAAATGCAGTTAACAAGAGAAAATTTCCTAGCCATTCGCTCTCTCCAAAACAATGCATCGAAAAGCTTCGGGATGCTTTTCGAAATAAAGTACCTAGTATCAGGTTTGTTTACAGCTGGTACAATGAATTTAAATTTCATCGGGATTCTCTCAATGACAATATACGCGAAGATCGGCCAATTCCTGTAGTTACGGATGAAAACATAGCTGCTATTCTTACAATGACTAAAGAAGACAATTTTGCTCGATCATCTAAAAGGCAGGAATGTTGTTACCGTTAGATACCTCATAATTTAAATGATAGTCAAAAGATACATCGTGTGGAATGGTGCATTAAAACATTAAAAAATACAACGAAGGTAAATCTAAAGCAGTGTATGATATTATAACAGGTGATGAATCATAGATGTATGCATTTAAACCTGAAACAAAACGACAATCAGCTAAATGGGTCTTTTCAACAGACCCCAATCCTGTCAAAGTAAAACGAGTTTGAAGTGTTGGTACAAAAATGATTGCCTCCTTTTTTTCGAAATCCGGTCCTACTGTCAATATTGCATTAGACGATAGGAAAATAGTAACTTCTAATTGGTACATAACAATTTGTTTGCCACAGGTGTTTGGAAAAGTGCGTTAAATTAGGCGTCGAAGTAAACTAGCATTGCTTCAGGGCAATACATCCTCACATACTTCTGTGCAAACTAGAGCCTATTTAAAAGAATCAAACATGGAATTACTGGAGCACCCGCCATACTGTCCTGACCTTGAACTTTATGATTTCTTCCTATTTCCTAAATTAAAGGAAAGAATGTGGATTCCGATATACAAGTGCAAATGAAGCGGTTGGAGCCTTCGAAAACATGGTCTCTCAAGTGTCTCAAGAAGAATGAATTTCTTGCTTTAACGATTGGTTTTATGGAATGCCTTAATATGTTGAGTTAAAAGCAGAGTATTTCAAAAAACAATATAAATATGCTAAACACAAGCATCAAAATATTTTAGAACTATTGTCCATGAAACTTAGTTCCATATTTGGCTACAGTTAGAATATTGCAGCATCGCCAGCATCTACTTTGTTACTATGTTTAAATGTACGTCCGCAATGTTGGTAGCAATGAAGTGCCCTCATTGTTTACAATGTTACAATGCTAATCAAAGGATGTCGCACTGATTAAGGACTGCACTAATACGAATCAATCAGGACACAAGTACTTACGGTAATTGAGACTTAAGCTATTAGCCCTACGTATATGGGATATAGAGCTATTGTTCATGACACTTGGATTAATTACCAGATTTAGTCTTGTAAAATAAGAGTTACTCTTTTATTTAACATTAATAAAAAGTGTGTAATTTAAAAAAAACAAATTGTATTGCAAACAAATAATAATCAGCCTTTCAATAGACTGTCAAAAGGAACACTAAAAAATAAAAACTAAAAATATATGTATTTTTATACTGATAAATAAATGTAATTAATAATAATTTTCAATACGGTAGTACTTATTCCGAATTACCAAAATCTCTCATATTTATTAGCAAAATAATAATAATAATAATAATAATAATAATAACAATAATAATAAACTTTATTGAGACACACTCAATGGCGAGGTTCAGCCAAAGGCTGTTCTTCCACCTATCCCAGACTACAATATCAAATGTTTTTGAAAAACAACAAAGAATGCATATGTAACAATGAACAGACATGCGTAAATAACAATTCAAACGATGCATCAGTTTAACAATTGTTTAAGATGAGTTTTAAAGTTATTTAACGATACAGTTTTTAATGAATTTGGAATATCAATATATATAATTTAGATGCTTGATACGAAAATGAACCTCTAAATTTACTTTTTTTAAAAGAAGGAACCACAAATAAATCCGTACCACGAAGATTATAATTACTTTCTTTAATATGGAGCTTACTGTATAAGTAAGGTGGTATGTTTGTTGTATAAATTTTATGGACGAGAGACAAATAAAGAAAATTCGTTCTCCGATCAATAAGTTTCATTACAGCTTCTTGTCTGTATAATGATATATGGTCAAATTTACGCACATTATAAACGAAGCGGAGGCAAGAATTTTGAAAAAGAGTAATTCTGTGCATGTCTTGCTTAGTAAGATTGGGAACGTAAACACAGGCACAATATTCTAATATGGGCATGATAAGAGTATTAACTAATTTTAATTTTAGAGCAGATGACAGAATGTGTCTTTATTGAAACAGTTGTTTAAGTTGAAGTCTTGCCGCAATTAACTTATTCTTGGTGTTTTCTTTAAATTTCAAATCTTTATCCATATACAAACCAAGAGACTTGACAGTTGAACTACAATTTATCTCTGTGCCACTTAAGTTTACAGAAGACTGAGGGGACTGTGTTCCAGTGGAAATCGTAAGAAGCTTTGATTTCTCTGCATTTATAAGTAGACCGTTGTTTGTAATCCCCGTAGTTAGATTTTGTAAATTCATATTAAATTCACCAACCACTTTCTCCCTTTCATTATACTTAAAAGTTTTTACTATGTTGGTATCATCAGCATATGAATATAGGTAGGTACCTCCCAGTTTTTTAGAACCGATGGCATGTCTGCCACAAAAATAATGAAAAGCAGAGGGCCCAATATAGAACCTTGTGGAACACCACGTGATGATGAAACAGAAGTCCCTTCATCAGATGTAATACTTACTGTAAAATATTTTTCGTGTAAATAATTACTGGAAACAGTAATGGCATTTTCTGAAAAATTATAAAATTTCATTTTGGCGAGCAATAAATCGTAGGCTACCAAGTCAAAAGCTTTTGTAAGATCTATTTGCGCAACCATACTTATATTAGAATCATCGTAATTTCTTATTAGATCATCCACCATATGTAGTAAACAAGTTTGTGCGCTGTACCCTTTTCTGACAATAATAAAAATCATCATTATCATCATCATACATAAAGGTATATAAAACTATTAATTCCATTGAAGATTCCAAGCTCTTGCAGGCTGATATCAATAACATTTTAGCTTGGTCTTTAACCTCTAAGTTGTTTTTCAATTACAGTAAATGCAAAATCATGAGCTACTTTGTTAAGAAGTCTGTTTACACCATTGATTACAAAATGGATAGCCATGATCTTGAAAGAGTTACTCAATTTAAAGATCTTGGAATCATATTCGATGAAAAATTAAACTTTGCCACTCACATAATTCATACTGTCAAATCATCATACAGAAGTCTGGGTTTTATAATCCGAAGTACTCAGTTCTTCACTAATATTTCTACTTTGAAGAAACTATATTTCTCTTTTGTCAGAACAAAACTTGAATATTGTCTTCAAGTTTGGAGTCCAATCTATAATAAATACCAATGTATACTTGAGTCTGTACAACGAAAATTTGTGAAATTTTGTTATTTCAAACTTCATAGACGGTATCCCAGTTTTGAAACTGACTACAACATCTTACTTACAGAAATTAATATAGTCTCACTCAATAAGCGGAGAAAAATTCAGTTATCTCTACTTTTGTATAAAGTTTTACATTGCATCGTGAATGATCCAGTTATACTTGCGAAAATACCAATATATGTTCCTAGACATAATTCTCGTATTAAAAGAACCTTTCACTGCAGTATAGCGCGTACTAACTATGAATTAAAATCACCAGTTAGAATGTTATGTGAAAATTTTAATACCCTGCCACATTACATTGACATCTTTTTTGGCTCGTTCGTGAAGTAATTATTTTGTTATATGTGTGCTATGAAAACCAATATTATATTTATTTTGTTATTACATTGCTACTTGTGCTAATTAAGGTATTTTTATTGCTTTTTTATATAATCTACCTGTAATTGGGATATTACATCCTGTAGGTCAGATTGATAATAAATAAATAAATAAATAAATAAAATAAATAAATAAATACTGTTAAATTTCATAAAAATCAAATTAGAATCACTCAACTAGGCTTTTGATTGTTAAAAAACTGGTGATATTCATCGAAAAGTTATATTAAATAAAATATTTCAATGCACTGTGAGAAACTTTTCTATATAAAGATTTTTTGGGAATTGGGATGCTTCTCTCTTCTCCGCTTGTGTTGATGCCAGCGCCACCACAATCGCTGCAGCTGCATAACGGCAAAGTATCAAACTAATAGTGTTTACTGACCATCCACCGGAATATGGGGGGTTTCAATGTGTCATGCCTGATACGTTATGTGCGTCGATAAAACTACGGCAATCAACCGATAATCGACCCTAAAGCACACTACAATATTGCTAATTTTAATGTCCGTTTTACTACCAAAGCCTCGAGATGAGCTTCGAGGAATCATGGGATTCCAATGAAGGTTTGTTTGTTGATTTGCAATTATTGGTTTTATAACGGTATTACAGTAAAGATTTGATGTTTCGTATAATGAAATTTATTCTCAAATACGGAGAATTATATAATGAAATAGAATAATAATGTCACAACTAAATTGTTATTTTACCATATAATGCAAATACCCTTATAGAAGCTTATATCTCCGCAGTTTTGAACTAATGAAAATTATTGACGATATTGAATATGAGATCTACTGCAAACCGAAATAATAATAGTTTTCTTTGATACAATATTTCTTCATAAATAAATTAATACAGCATTACAATTTACATTACAAGTGAAAATTAAGGTGTCCTAATAATTTTTAATTAATACGAGTTATCTTGAATAATTACAAATTAATTAAATATTTTACGCACTGTTTACATTGTGTAAAGGGTCACTTTTCAAGCACGTGTGTGAAAAGTATTTTTCGTACTCATGCATTGAACTGTACCGTTATCACTGTGGTTACATAGAAAATGACATTTTATTTGAAAACTATGACGTAAGTAAGCCAATCATCTTATAAAAAATAAGTTGCTATAGTGATAACGGTACCGTTTGATAACGGACGAGTTACAGAATCCTACTCCAGGAAATTTTGGAAATAACACTCTCCTTTTTCTAAAGCATTTCCGAAAGAAATATATTTATAATAAAAAAGTATAGTTTGTCAAACATTCTTTCGCTTAATAATAATGAAAGAAAATGGTGGAATATTGAATGAAATTTAATATTAAAATAATGAAGTTAGGGCATTTGGTTTACAATATTGGCAAAAATTTCTGCACCAAAACAGAGTACTCGGGAAGTCGGTAAAACATAACCAACAAACGTAATGTAAATTGTAACAAAACGAAAAAGAAATATAACAAGTTTATTCAATTTAAATTTTGTTATATACTACAAGTGAAATACTTAGTAAATAATAAATAGTTATTTAGATACCATTATTAACACTACATTACATAAAAAAATATTAAAATAATTGGAATTTAAATTTGACCCATCACTCTGAAATTAGCCACAAAGCAATGTCATGTAATACAGTTTTAATAAATAAAATTATTTTTACACAAATTACTAATTATTAGTTTTATACTATTCTTACGAAAAATATTTTACAGACCAAGTGCGTGAACTTGGTTCCCGGAATCGTTTTCTGCCAACTTTAGGAAGCTCGCGCCGCCAAACACTCATCCAGGAACCAAGTTTTCGCGCACTTGGTATGTAAATAACTATTTTAAGCACTAGTGTGTAAAAAGTAAATAGCCGTTGCTAGGCAACATACTCGTACATAATCGGTTAATTTACCTGTCACGTAAATAATTACATCGGTAGGAAATAATAATGAAAATAATATTTTTGTAAGTAACAGGTTTAGTACTAATCTAATGCTTAAAAATGTTAATATTTTTTTGACATGAGTTCTAGCCTAACCAAATTTTTAATATTAATAATAAATGTGCAATTTGTGCAATTCTAGAAGACTAATCCACTTGTCTCTGAGATTACATTACATACATTTTGTATAGTATTTATGAGAAAGAGCACTAACAGTATTTGAAGGTGCATATATACTCAGTATTATGAGAAACAGCATTATCATTTCGGTTGTAGGAAAAATATTGTACGCAACACACTTGTGTAAAATAGTGTTTTTTTTCTTCGTGCTATAATTTAAAACATCGCACTCGAGCAAAAAAGTACTACTTTACAAACTTGTTGCATAAATAACTATTAAATATTGAAATAATTACATTATTATATGTACATGAATTTTTGAAAAATAATTTTTGTTCCAAAATATGACAAACATAAAAAAATATATTTACTTAAAAAAAAAACAACAAAAAGTTATGGCTTAATGTGAAAAAGACCAATGCCAATATTTGGCCAAAATAAGATTGACAGTGTAGTCGATTTAAGAAAACGCTGTTTTATATACAAAAACAACCAAAGTCTAACTGATAAAGAACTTATAGGAATCGACATCTATTAAACAAATGTCATAACAAAAAACTTCTTAATTAAATTTGATCGGTCACCAAAAATTGTAACAATAATTTCTTTTGAATTTTATGTATACACATTTTTTAAAAATCTTTTTCTCATGTTAATCTCCAATGTCTTGGATTATCGTGTTTAGCCTGTATAAAAATCAATATACGAAACAAAAAGAAAATATAATGCACATAAAATAAAAATAAGCGATGGTCCAGAACGAGCCTAGTTGTTCTACTATTTCTATTTATATTTAAATCGTAAATTTTATCTTTTTCTTTCACACTTTATATCGAAAGAGATATTTTATCCAAAGAGATATTTCATGGAGAGATAAAAATAGCACACCGTCCACACTGCTCAATGATTTAACCTAACACATTCAACACATTTGATAGATCAAGTTATTGCCAGGAAGTCAACGAAATGAAGTTCAAATGGAGAAGTTCAGTGCTCACTGACTTCATTTTATCACAGGAATCAATGCAAGTTCTGCTCTTTAGATCTGCTATTTTACTTTAAATGGATGGTTGGATGGAAGAGAAATAAAAGAAGACACCCACTTTGATGTTCTGTCCCGACAAAAAGTCATCAAAAACAAATGTTGCTTAAATGTATCAACTTTAAACATTTTACACGGAAATATGGGAAAAGATATTAAACATTTCTGGCATAGCTAAAATTCTTTGAATATGTATTTGAATATTTTCATGAGAAATTTAAAAATTCCTTTTCATGCCTATAATAAAATATAAAAGAATGTATTTAAACTTTATGCTCATAAGGAGAATGTTATTATTTGTTTTTTATTTATATTTTTTTTATAATTCGTTCTTCAAGAAAACATTCAGAATTTTATTTAGTTTAGAATTTAATAATATAGAACTCAATTTTAAATAATGCATATTATTATTTCTATTTTATAATAAGTGTTAAAGTACTTTGTTCAATGAAAGTGTACCAAAGGAAAATAAAATAAATATAAAATAAATGCGAGTAATAGTATTTCTTTACACAGTTATAAACAGTACCGTATTACCCAATAGACAAAACTAGACTACTGCCTAGGGGTAAAACGCTCAGGAGGCGCCGCCGTCAAGCAAGTATTGAGACAAGATATTAAAATAAAAATTAAAGTAACACACCGCTCAAATGAAAGGAGATTAAAATGAATGCTACGGAAAATTAGAAAACATTTGATAAAATAGTTTATACAAAATTGGATATAGCTCTAAGAATTTTTTTATATATTCCAGTTACAAATTTTTCTGGCGAACCTAAGGTCTACATTGGGACAAGAGAAGCTAAATTCGTCGGCAATATTAAGTACAGAAAATGATATTATTATCGATCAAATAAACGTCAGAAATTATATCAAACTTTTTAAGAATTTACTTGATCTTGTTGTTGATTGGATTATTATTCAATCTGAAAACGAGATCAAACAGCTCTTATCTTCGCACCATTATACTCGTATAGTTAAAACGGGCAGTTTAAATCTAGAAAAGCTGATGTCTAATTTGTTTGTTGATTTAAGGAGATGTTGATGCATGTTGTTTGGCAATATATTTTGTATTTTATTAGAATTTTTGTTATAGTTTTCGCTGTGAATTTTGATTAGTTATACCGTGTGTCTACTTTTTTTGTGGACCATAGGAAATACAATGGTAAAATTTTCATAATGCTGTAAATTCTGCCCTATTTATTTTAGAACAACAATGTAAATACAAAAAATGTTCAGAATTAAAAACTGCATCTAAAAAGTCCAAAATTATTGTTTGAATGCGTTTCGTTTGCGAAAGAGAGGCAAAATAAAGTAATAATTTTTAGCTACTTACAGAGTGCCATGAGCACTACCACACAGTTGTATTGCTTGAATTTGACAGATGACATCTATCATAAAGTTTTTAAAATTATTGAATTCATTAAATTATTTATCAATAAGCATGGATACATTTGCCATCGCAGAAAAAAAACTCAATGAAATAATATTAACAATTAAATATCAATTAATAAACATTTATCTGTCAAAGTCAAATAATATGACTATTTAAATTGCATATTTTGTCTTGCATGGCACTCTGTAAAAAGCTTAAAGACGGATATTTTATTTTACGTATATCTTATATATTATAGGCTAATTTGATGCAGTATTTAATTCTGAACATTTTTTATGTTTACACTTTAGTTCTAAAATTAATAGGGCAGAATTTACAGCCATATGAAAATTTTACCATTGTATCTCTTATAGTCCATAAAAAAGTAGACACACGGTATAAATTCATGTTCGTTATTATTTTGTTCTTTGATTTTATTTCATTCAAATAAACATTCAATTTTTGAATTTTGAACATAACATCCTACGACTAGGAATTAAATAGTTTCCCTTTCTCAAACAATTTTTCTCTAATTTTTGGGGGCGTCTGACAAAATAGCCTAGGGGCGATTTTATGCTTAATACGGTCCTGGTTATAAATCAACAAGAAATTATTGAAAAGACAAATGATTTTCTGTTATTATTTTGGTAAAATTCTGATAGAACCATATCAATCTTTTAATTATTACACTACGCTACATGAATATTGTTAATGACTGTATTTTTGATTAATATCGTCGGATTCGCTGTTCATTTAACATCATTTATAATGAATTATGATTAATCAAAACCATATTCAGTATTCACCAATAGTTTTCCCAATCAATATTGACTAGACAAGTTATAGTTGTATATAAGGAAAACTGACAGAAAAAAAATTCAATAAGCCATACAGGTAATATCGGAAGAATTTCTCAAAAATTTACTAATTTTAAAAATACTTCCGAATTTCATATTTTTTGAAAATATACTGAAAATACTTCATTTCACGTAAGAATACAGTGATGGGAGAATAGATGCAGATTAATATTTTTTTTTTATTGGATAATACCCCGATATTACCCAATTAAACAACAAGATCAAACTGCATCATCTTCCCATTACTATTTTCTTAGGTGTAATGAAGTGTAATACCGATAAGAAGGAAAGAGATTGATTTTGAAATAGGTTTGAAAAACTGGTTAGCAAATATTTTAATTGCAAAAACGTGATTTTTAACCGAAATCAATATTTTTATTTACTCTGATCTGATTGTCAAAATATGAAAATATCTGAATGTTTGTCTTTATTTCATTTCACTGTTTAAACCTTGACAATAACTAAAACAAAATTTAAAAACATCTATGTTCAATCTTTGTTTATCGCTATTTAAAAAAATCTGATATCGCCAATTCCATGTTTAAAATAGCAAGTAAAGTTTCACTTCCGGATGATGTTGTTTAAAATTATATACGAGTTTTACATACCAAATTTGAGAAGTTTTGAATCATATTTTAATATATTTTTTCTAGAAAATCTGTTTATGGCTTTAAGTATAGTACTATGTATTTTCGACAATTATATCATAATTTATTTTTAACGAAAATCTGTTCAGTGCTTCAAGTAAAGTATCACTTCCGGCTTATCAATTTTATCCAAAATCTAATATGTTATTCCATTTGAAATAAAAGTATCAAATACTAAAATTGAATAGTTTTGGATTATATTTAAATATAGTTTTTCATTGAAAACTGTTATGGGTTTCAAGTAAAGTACTACTTCCGGTTGTGCAATTTTACCCAAAATCTAATCAACTCGTTATGTGAATGCATAAAGCTTAAATACGGAAATTTTTGGAAGTTTGTTATGAGTTATCGGAGACGAAAAAATCGTCACACACAGACATCATCGTAAAAATAGTAAAAAAGTGTTGTGGGGACCCTAATTTGTGCTTATTCACTGAAAACTCACTATCGGATTTTTGGACCGAAAACATTACATCTCTTACCTTCGGTATATGGCGAGAGGTAAAAAGTTTTCTGCAGGATAAAATAATGTTTTAATCCAATTTCCTTAAATACGAGATAAACAATCATTATATTCTACAATAAAATTTAAAATGTTTTGATACTTTTTAAATAAAATTAGTCCACTCCCTTGCTTCAGGTACATATGAATTTTGTATGGAATTTTACGGCATTTATAAATTTGTAGATATGTGTAACAAAAAGAATATTTCTATGTAACAATTCTTCAAGCAATACTATTTCTTTGAATTGAAATTGTTTTTGTTCAATTTTCAGGTTAACTGTTTTACAAGTCATTCCCCAATCTTGTAACACGAGGGGGGGTCTCTGAAGCTGACTGATAATGATGATACTAAGGATGATACTTCCCAACGATGATACACTTACTGACTGGTGGACGCCTCTGATGGTTGGCGTCCAACACTTCGTGCCGAAGGCTTCTTGAGAAGGAAGAACATACATACACTTTACTTTTTACACTTGACACTGATGAACACTACGGACATGAACAAATACTTGTTGATTTAAAAACTAACTACTAACTAATTTTATTTACATTTAAACTAAATGATTACATTATTAACTAATACAGCGGGCGGGCGCCCCAAAAACTAAAAACTACATGTTCACTCTTACGAGTATCTAATCCGACTATTCCATGTTTATCCCATGGCTAACTAATACCGACTATCCCATGTTTCTCTCATGGCCAACTAATGCCGACTGACTTAAAACAAAAACGCTATCTCCAGAACAGGATTATCTTTAGGGGTTCGGGGTGCACAGGCGAGGTCATTCTAAAGTCACGCTCGTATATATAATAATTTCCAGACTTAAGATCAACAAATAAATGTCGTGACTATCATAATATGATAAGAATTTCTAAACTGAATTTTGACATTTATAACTTAAACAGATAAACAGAGTTAAAATATGAATATTGAAACTATAATTTAGAAGAGTTTATAAAAAGTTATTTATCTGTTATTGTGCTTACCCTCGCCTTGTCACATTATCCTCCCCTTAAGACATAAATATATCGCAAAATCGATATATTTATTCTTAAATCTTGAACTGAAGATAGTTTCCAAATTCTGCAACCACAGAACATAAAACACATACATAAAACAAATAAAACATAAAACATCACCCATATTACAAATATGAGACAAAGCATAAAACATAGAAAACATAAAAACTGCAAAACAGGTACAAATGTACAAACACAACATAATACGTAAAAACACACAAAAGGTATAAAACCTAAGACATTTCAAATGCAAAAGCATACAAACATAAAGCATCAAACATATTACAAATATGACACAAAGCATAAAACATAGAATACAAAAAAACGCAAGACATAAAATTGCAAAACAGGTACAAATGTACAAGCACAACATAACATGTTAAAAACAGACAAAAGGTATAAAACCTATGACATTACAAAAGCAAAAAGCTTACCAACATAAAGCATCATAAACATAATGTAAGCACAAATCATAAAAACGTAAAACGTTTTAACAAATTACAAATTCAATGCTAACAGGAAAAGGGTATCATTTTATTTTCCTATCTAAAAAATTACTAATCTAACATGCAACTTAACTAACCAAAAAAACTAAACACTAACAAAAATCGTCATATAATCGTCATAAATGAAAACAACACAAAGGTCACTGCACTGAACGAGGGAGGGGGGTGTTCACACCTAAGCGGTCTAAGGGATGGCACTACAAAAAATTTGGGAACACTTCTGCAAGAGATAACGTCGTTCCTGGAATGTAACACGATATCACCAGTGGCGTGCCCTCCATGGGTGCGGCGTAAAACTTGCACAGGTGGGCATGCCAAGTTGTCCTCTCCGACGTTCATGCCCAAGTCGCCATTCTCGATGTCCTCTTCGTTGACCATTTGCAGATCCATTTCGTGCAGGTTGTCGTCATATACTGTGTTCATGTCCAGTTCATCAGCTACTTCGCTGTGTTCTTCCTCAGTCTCACATTTCGCTGTTTCCTCCGGCAGGCAATTCTCTTCAATCATTTTTCCTTCTTGTACGCCCTTGTCACTCGCTGTGACGACTATTGTCGGACTTTCCGGTCGTGGTATGTCTACCACCGCAAAACGATCCTCTATTGCCAGCAAGGACTCAATTTCTTCTAAACTGATCCTCCCTACTGGCAACTCGTGCACTCCATGCCCTGGAGACAACGAATCTAACGGCGCCTGCGGTGCGAAGACCTGGTGCGTCCATGCTGGACCATAAAAACTTGGCGTACAAGCCGGAAAAAATGATGGTGGTAATATAGTGCGTCCTGCATAGGTTATTTCTAACCAACGCACCATATCTGTGCCAGTGGTAGGCCGCTTATACAGTGGAATTGCAAAATACAATTCGCTTGCCTTACCACTGAGCCTGAATACTATTGCACTGCCGAGGAAAACTTCATCCCAGCCGTATCTTCTGCTGGCTGCTACCATATTGCGGATATATTCTCCCACACTGCCATCACCAGAGAACGTATTCATTGCAAGCAATACCTCAAGCATGTCTGGTGACGGCTGATACGGCCTGGGTTGCTGTATCATCGCTGGCGTCGTGGTCGCAAATGTGTACATACTGTACACCAAGTACCCTCTCCTCGGTCACAAACTAATAATACTGAAACTGATGTAGGAACTTTTCGGATGAATAAGAGTAAATCATTACTCTCATTATCCTACCCGTTGACTGCGCCACTGTAACACGAGGGGGGTCTTTGAGAAGCTGATAGCAATTCTACCGACTGATCCACTTTTCACTTACTGGTGGACGCTTTGATGATTCCCAACGATGATACACTTACTAACTGGTGGACGCTTTGATGGCTGGCGTCCACGGCTTGTGAGAAGGAAGAACACACATAAACTTGCACTTTCTACACTTGACACTGATGAACACTACGGACATGAACAAATACTTGTTGATTTAAAAACTAACTACTAACTAATTTTATTTACATTTAAACTAAATGATTACATTATTAACTAATACAGCGGGCGGGCGCCCCAAAAACTAAAAACTACATGTTCACTCTTACGAGTATCTAATCCGACTATTCCATGTTTATCCCATGGCTAACTAATACCGACTATCCCATGTTTCTCTCATGGCCAACTAATGCCGACTGACTTAAAACAAAAACGCTATCTCCAGAACAGGATTATCTTTAGGGGTTCGGGGTGCACAGGCGAGGTCATTCTAAAGTCACGCTCGTATATATAATAATTTCCAGACTTAAGATCAACAAATAAATGTCGTGACTATCATAATATGATAAGAATTTCTAAACTGAATTTTGACATTTATAACTTAAACAGATAAACAGAGTTAAAATATGAATATTGAAACTATAATTTAGAAGAGTTTATAAAAAGTTATTTATCTGTTATTGTGCTTACCCTCGCCTTGTCACAATCTTCTCTAAGTGGAATCCTTCACTGAAAGTGTTTATGTGATTATAAACTAAACAAACATCTTCTAAATCAAAATAAACAAAGCTTGTTCATCATCATGTCTCGCACGTTACTCCAACACTCTAACCCCAGACACACGTAATCCCCGCCTCTGACGCCTCGAGATGATCGGTAGTCTCGGCACGCCGAAGCGTAGAGAGACAATTAAATAGGACCGTGTGGGCAGCTGACAGGTGTGTCTGACGTCGTGATGCGACCTGCGTTGTCTAATGTTCGTACTGCACGCAGAGATCAGTGGGATAGTTGGAGGAAGCGATCTAAGAAACTAACTTATGCCGGGTTTACAACCTTTTATGGAGGGTTGGGAATCTTCGCGGTCAGGACTCACAAATTATACGAACTTAAAGGCATCACTTTTAGGGTAATGGGCCGTATTAAAAAAAATATATATTGAATTTTTGTATAAATTTTGTAAATTGAAACTAATAATTTGACAATTAAACAAAATTTCATATAAAAAACAACACATAATAAAATACAGATTTTCGAAAAACGAAAAACCGGATTTTGGTGCCATTTTATCCAAAAGTGGTGGCATTTCCAATGCCGATACAAGATCGCAAAATGGAAATTCGATTAAAGCACCTCAAACTCTATAAAACTATCAATTTTCAAAACTTCCACTAAATTTTCCAAACAAACTCTTTTCTGAGCACCAAATGACTGGACTAATAGAGTTCATGTACAGTACAGTACATAAGTGAATTCCTCTTTGTTTCAGAGATATCGAAGGAATTTAAAAAAATGATAAATGAGTTAGCCTTGAGGATTGAACGTATATTTGACAAATGAATGATTTTTGTGATGTCTCATTAATTTAAGCCATTATGTCGGATTTGGTTTTTGCAATGGAAGTGGACGTGCTGCAACTGCGGTGTACCTCAGGCGATACCCTGATACCACACAACATTTTCAAACGAGGTGGTCCTATACATTGGCCAGCTCGGTTATCTGACTTGTCACCTTTAGATTTTTTTCTGTGGAGTTGCCTCAAATCTCATGTGAATAGTAATGGTAAACCAGATACACGCGAAGAGTTGACTGACCGTATAGTTGAAGCTAATAATTCTCTAAAGAATGAGTTGGCAGTAATTAACTGGCAACATTCTATGACTAGAAGGATAGCTGTATGTTTAGAAAATGGCGGTTCTCATTTTAAACAGGTGATGTTATTTTATGTTAATTAGCTATCCATTGAAGAATAAATTTTCTTTTATCATTTTGTTTAAATTCCTTCGATATCTCCGAAACAAAGAAGAATTCACTTATAGGTCATATAACATTTATTTTGATCGTAATAATCCCCGGAATATGTGGTATAAGTTTGTCAGTCGAGTCGCGGAACACCCTGTATAATGAGTTTCATGGAATGCTTCCTCCAACTATAAGATAATTGGGAGAGTACTGTTATGACCACACATGCCAAACAAAAATTGAAACAGCCATTCAACTTTCAAAATCGTGTGGTGCCCCACGTTGGGCGCCAATTACATTACAGGTTCAAACCGTGTTAAATAATATTCAGTGATCGATAAATTATTTATTCAATTTTGACGTTTTAAACTGTGATTATTAATTTCATGCAACAACTATAAGCAACTGTTTATTTGCTAGTGAATTAATAGTTATTTATGATATCAGTACGTAAAACTAGTCTTTAGTCATGAATGGGTCAGAATTAAAACACGACCGCAGCGAGGGTTTTAAGACCCGCGCACACAGGGGGGCGGTCCAGTAGGTCCGGACCGCCCCTAGAATTTGACATATATATGTATAAGAAAAAGAAGCATTTCATTTGCAAAATATACGGGCAAATTCGCCGTCGTTGTTATTTAACTATAGAAAAATAAAATATTTATAGGACTAGAACACTTGCCACCTTAATATACAGCATACGATTATGGTTATCCACTACTGCAATAAATGAAATATTTTAATAAAAATAAGGAAAAATAAAAGAATCTCAGACAAACAAAAATGTAATAAAAAAATTGATATTGTAGTATTTAGTGTATACAATTTTTAATTTCCTGCTTATTGTTTTATACTATAATTTTTATTTCTTCAAATTTAAATATACAGGCTGGTGACTTGGACGACGCAGCATAGGTATTTTAATGATAAAATCTTAATGTGTAGTTATTTGCTCCCCTAATTATTTTAGAGCAAAATTGTATTGAGATTTTAGTTGCAGAAAAAAATATTGCATCCGAATATGCTATTGTTTATAATTTTTCAATTTCCGGAACCGCAAAAATAGTCGAAAACAATAATAAAATATTTGCAAAAATCATTGATGCCATGGAACAAAAATTTAAACAAAAGCGCAAACATCTGTCAGAGATTCTTTACGTTTAAATCTTAAATTTCGTTCTCGTCCAACTACATTGTTGCAATCAACTATTACATTGTTGTCACCCACTACAATAAAAATGTTTCCATTTTCCTGGTTTTGAAAATAAGTTTAAACGACAAGAATCTATAACATACGTTTGCGTTTTTGTTTAAATTTTTGTATTATTATAAACAATAGCATGTCCGGATGCATTATTTTTATCTGTAGCGAGAATCTAACTACAATTTTGCGCTAAAATAATTAGGGGAGCAAATAACCGCGAATTTTACCATTTAAAAATTGGACCGCCCCTAAAAATAAATCCTGTGTGCGCCCCTGCCATGGTAACAAAATATTCTCCCTGGCTTTGCATATTTATCGTGTTTAAAGAATTTAATCACTCGTTACTCGGTAACCCGTGACTAATGAAACCGTGTTAGTAAACAACAGTTTTACAGACTTAAAACTGACAACTAAACATCAATTTTACGAACTATCGTAGATAAATAGTTATTTTTGATTCTAGATTGCGAAATGTCACTTTTACATTCGAGAATGAAAGTTTTTTATGCGGGCACAGCGATGTTAGCTTTAATTAATGAGACATACACAAAAATTGTTTTTAAAATATAATATTTGTAAAATGTGCACAAATAATACTATATTGTTTATAACAAAATATGTATTTTTAATCTAATTTTCAATATGTTTTGCAGATATTTATTACAATGTTACAAAAAATATTTTTATAAATAAATTTGTTGTTAATTTATATGTATAAAAATAAAAACTGCACATTATATTAAATATATGAAAATATATTTCACTGACTAAAAATAAACAACGGGTAATATAATATTTGCTGTGAAAGTATGTAATATGAAACAAAACATTGTATCATCTCCGATCTCCGCGGTATATATTTCAAGAATTTATTTTATTATAACAGGTCAATATTTACACGCAATATGCTGATTCCATTACTGGTATTATAAACTTTAACACCAACAGATAACAAGTTTTCATTTGAATAATGCTGATTTCGTTGTAATCCCTATATACAAGCAATGTCCATTAACGATTTTATTTTCAGCATATATATTTCTGATTTTCTGTTCATTAAAAAATAATTATACGTATAAATATTTGGAGCATTATTTTTATCTTTTGCCAAATACAATTAAAAAGAATTAATTAATGAATTGATAATATTGTGTAAAGCAGAAAAATTAAATTTTCATATTTACCTCTTTATTAAAAGTGGATATTTTTGTTGGAAAAACAACGAACCTGAAACAAAAAATCAATATGAGTGTTTTGTTAGTAAATTAAATTATATTGTGTATGATAACATTGCGAAACAATACGTTCTAACATTCACTGCACGAAATTTCTTATGCCAACAGGGCTATATTAGCTAGAAGGCAGAGTAAGCAGTTTGAAGAAGCAATTTTGGATAAATATTTAGAAAATGTATATAATAATTACACTAGAAATGTTTTTTAATAAACTAGTTCTTTTTAATATATATATATATATATATATATATATATATATATATATATATATATATATATATATATATATATAAACATCACGGCTTATTACCCATTGCTGGATTTGCCAATCTGCTTTGTACACAGATATCGGTAATGATGAAATATTTACACCGTGAGGTGACGCCTGGTAAGCGCACTCATAGCTGGCGTGGAGAGTGCGCCACAGGGGTCAATTTTGTGCCATTTAAAATTGGAAATACTTGGCGTCGGTCGGGATCGAACCCGGTTCCCCAGATTCGCGACCTGGCACTCAGGCACGCGGCCACGAGACCGAGTTCTTTATTATATACCTAATTCTGAAAAGAAGTTGGAAAGAAGGTTTATTTTTATAATTTAGTTCCTTTCACGTAAGCAAATAGCGTTGGTTTAGATAGGATAATAAATTCTGTCCTCTGATTGGTCAGAATGCAAATCTAGTTCTGAAAAGCGAAAAAAAAATATGATCAGTTAAGATCAGTTATAAAATAAAATCGACAGACTGGAATGTTATTTAACAAATTATTAAGGTGATTCTATCATGACAGTCACAGTCACATAATATAGTTTTGTTAAGTAAAATAATTCATAAAAATAGATATTCTAAATTTTTAATAGTTCTTATAAAAATAAAAAATATATTTAAGAAAAATATATAATTATTTTAATAAATGCAAAAATTCCATCGAAAATCAAACATTTAAAAAATATTTTAAAATGGCAGATGTTAATTTAAAAAATCTGATGTGGCCAGCACATTACCTTCCGTCAGTTATATGAGGTATTTACGAAACTTCTACCGGAGAACTGTTACCGGTAAACAGCTTTTTATAGCTACCAGAATCGATATTTTAGTAACGCAAGTGGTAAACAGAGTAGATCCATAACCTATGAAAATATTTGAAACAGGTTAGAAATTTGACGTAGTTAACAAACTGAGCAGAGTCCTACTTTGAACACATTTCCATTTTAACGCGCGCGCTTCGCCTTGCATCACTACCTTTTTTTGAGATTAGATTCCTTATGAATCCGGTAGATGGATCTGGTAGATATTGAACAATTTTCGAACACGGTAACTTTTTACCACTCGTGTATTCAAACACAGTCGCTAGATGCAGTATCTACCGGTAGAATTTTCGTAAATCCGTATGTATTTTCTATAAAATCCATACAGAAAGTTCCTTGCAAAAGATTTTAAGTTCCTTGTATATAAATTAACTTCGACAGTTGTATGTATTTCGAGCAAAAAGATCCTATATTTCGACTAAATTTATAACACAAAAATACTACGAATATGTCAATTGCACTTGACACTGACATCTATCAATCAGAATTTTCTTAATATAGTAGATGTTTCTACCATAGCTGGCTAATTTATGAAATTTAATTTCTTTATAATTTTATAACTCTCTATCCATTTAATATGAAGTTTAAAATGCAGTCAAATCGTATAGAGAATACAATGTTCTTTAATATTTATAATAACATTAAATGTGAAAAAATGACATTTAACATCGTTTTTTCAAGAAAAACTGTTAAAATCTTCAAATGAGGGTACTTCCGGTTGACCAATTATAACCAAAATCTAATCAGCTCTTCATATGGATGCAACGAAGAGGAATACGAAAGAATTATAATTTTTGGAATTGTAGTATTAGAGTTATCGCAGACGAAAATTTTGTTACACACACACACACTGACACACTCACACACACACACACACACACACACACACACACACACACACACACACACACACACACACACACACACACACACACACACACACACACACACACACACACACACACACACACACACACACACACACACACACACACACACACACATACAGACATCATCGTAAAAATAGTAAAATCGTATTCTAGGGACCTTAAAACGTGCTTATTCATTAAAAACTCACCACCGAATTTTTTGACCAAAGACAATACCTTCCTTACCTAAAGGTGACGGAAGGTAAAAAAAAATAGTTTCAAAAATTTTATAGGCATTTGAGCGCAAAATTTGTTCACTTTTATAACATACTCTAATTACGTCCTCTGAAGAATAAATTAATCCACCTCTATTTTTAACATTAATTAAAGTATACATATTTTTACTGATGGATTCTTGAATCAAACTTCTGACCCATTTATCACAATTGATTAAAAGTGACAACCGTTTTACTACAAAACCAGCAATATATGTAATAATATATTCCGTAAATTCGGTAATCTGGCATCAAACAGATAATCATAGTCTGTAATAAATTGATCACAGACAATATTTATATCATCATTATTTACATATAAAGTCATTTTTCCAGTGCTGGAATTTATTGTACTAACAGAACTAGAATAGTGCAAAATATTAATATTCTCTAACGGAATACAATTTCCTGTGGATGTTTCGTTTAGTTTCGTATGGATTAATATTTTTTTATACGCTTGGATCTGCCAAGTTGTCGAATTGTTGAAAAATCCTCCATGTTGTCGAATTACACCAAAAAGTAATTCTTTGTGGTCCTGACTCATTTTATATGTTGGAATATATTTTAATAACTTCTTCTGTTTGCAAATGTCTTCATAAAAAGACCTTTATATTCTTCATGCATATAATAAAGCCTATAAGAATTATACAAATTAGTAAATATGTAAAAGGATATTGAAATATAAAATTCCATTTCAATTAAAAATGCCGCAATCCCTAAATAATTGCTAGAATTTATAGGTTTCTTATATTCATATTGCAACATATTTCTCAAATTGAATATGTCAAATATATAATAGATGGAGTGTAAGGTTAAATATAACTAAAACAAATAAATTTACCCCTTAACCTTTAAAAATAATTTTAAGGGTAAGGGGTAAATTTATTTGATTTAGTGTCAAAACATTAATATCGATTTGAATTGGAATATTGTATCATCCAATATTGATTATTTTGCCCTTTAAGAATATTGGTTAGATATTTTCGAGGTTATATTCACTATTGTAATCTTTTTTTTACTGAAATTAAACATGTTTTGTTTTAATAAAAAAAATTAATGCAAACTTGATACATGTACGATCATATACGAGTACGAGTACATGTGCACAGTGCTCGAATTAGAGTACCTACCTGAAAACTTTTATTAACAATAATTATTGTAATCAAGTTTTCATTATTGTAATAAAGCATTGTTTTTGTTATAATCAAAAGTATGTTATTAAAAAACTAAAGGATATAATCAAAGAGATAAATATTTACAAAACATGTTATAATTTTTATGCACAGAATGTATATACAGGCTGTTCATTTTAAATGGTGGCCACCATTGCTATTTCGAGAACTATAAGATTTAAATGGGCCACCATTGCTATTTCGAGAACTATAAAAGCTACAAAGATGGTTAAATGAGCAAACAATTTCTATTTCACAAGACAAATTTAAATAAAAGAATAATATTTTTTTCGACCAGTGGTTCTCAAAATACGGAACCTAACTTTTTTATTTTAAATGAAAATATATATTTTTTATTTGCTCATTCGTTAGAGAATTTAATTTTGAATTCAGTAATATAATATTTTTATACCTTTACATAACGATTTTTTTGAGAAAAATGCATGTTAAGTTTTATACCAATTTGAGTAAAATATAGCAATATTACTATAATAAGAGTGCCATGAATGGAAAAAATGACCGTATGTCATTTTTATTACTTAGAATTAGAGTACCCTGACCGAAAAAGGTGAATGTTTTGTTCTTGTAAGGCCCGGGCCACACTATGCGTTTTAGCGGGACCGGTAAAACCGCATCCGGTTAAACGGGATGCATCATATAGCGTCCACATATATCCCGCTAAACAGGACGGCAGCATTGACAACCCGATTCGGACACAGTCTGACCAATGTCTGATTAGTGCAGAGCCCAAATAGTATACGTTGTCTACTAAAAAACAAAACCAGATCCTTGTGAACGCTCACATTATTTCCAATATGTTGTAGTTGTCATGCGGCAAATTGACCGTCCGGTCAAACCGCAACATGCTGCGGTAGTATCCGGCAACCGGACCGCAACCGCATATGTGTGGACGCATTCATTTAAAACAATAAGTTGTTGTCTTCCCGTTCAACCGGTCCGGTTAAACCGGTCCCGCCAAAACGCATAGTGTGGCCCGGGCCTAAGTGATCATAAATGTCAACATAAACAAAATATTCACGTATTTCTTTCATGGCATTCTAGTTCTGTCAAAAAGTTAACACGTATTCGTTTTTTCCGTTCATGACACTCTTATTATAGCCATATTTTAATCAAATTAATATGAAACTTTAAAGTGCATTTTTCTCAATCAAATCGTTATGTAAGGGAAAAAATATTATATCACTGAATTCAGAATTAAATTCTCTAACGAATGAACAAATACAAAATATATGATCCCATTTAAAATGAAAATGTTAAGTCCCGTATTTTCAGAACCACTGGTCCAAAAAAATAATTTTTCTTTTCTTTAAATTTGTCTTGTCAAATAGAAATTGTTTGCCGGTTTAACCGTCTTTGTAGCTCTTATAGTTCTGAAGATAGCAAAGGCGACCCTTTTAAAATGAACACCTTATATATAGGCCCGGATTAAACAATGACATTTAATTTGTCATGTTATTTCCAGAATGTTATGTGGTAATCACCGAAAGTCAAAAAAGAAGTCACACATGCAGTATTTATATACATTAAAGTATTAGTAATACAAAGTTTAGGGGTAACATTTTTTTTATTCTGTTTACTGCGGCAGGATACCCTAATCCGACCCTGGAGCCAAAGCTTTCCATCTACTTAAAATTCGCAATTACCCAATTCTCGTGACCACATTCATTACATCCACTTTAGTTCCTCAACAAACATAAATTAAATATTAAACGAATGTCGTAACTTCAAATGGAAAATATACCATAACCTTCAAAATTAATGAAACTCATTTCAGAGATAAATAACTGTCGTCCATGAAACGGAATTAACATTTTAAGCAAAGAGGCATAAAAGACATAAGGGTCGTTAGATAATTAGAGAGCCTGGGGAATAGTTCGATTTATCTGTAATCGCGATGCGGTACAATGTTATCATATGCGTAAAACAGCGGTAATACTTCGACTGGTGATGAGCCCATAGACGTTACTGCGGTAATAACCGAGCAGATGCAAAGAACCATTACGCCGGCGCTAGCGACGGGATTGTTATAGGTTTAGCAGTAAAACAAGAAAGCTCCGCGGTTAAAATCACTGTGCTATGCATTGAATTAATGACTAAACGTACCGCATTATGGAAAACCATTTGGCTCTCTATTCGCACATACGCGTTGCACTACGCGACCTGTGTTCTTTCTCTGCTTAATTAATTATCATTCGCTTTGCTTTAAACCTAACCGTATATGTGGAACGACTACAATATAAGGATTCTAATTCTACTCGCGGCTACGATACTGTTAATGCAAGTACTTTGATTAATAATTTAAAATATTTATTTTTCTTTTCTGTTTTATGTTTTAAAAGCTCACAGGAAATCAAATATTACTAGCAAAACAAAATCAAAAGATTTTGTTCATTCAATTTCAACTCATATCACCTACGTCTCTACACAACTAACTTAAAAGTTATTTTAGATGTCAGAACTTAAAAATTACGGTATTCATTTGTTACTTCTCCAAAAGAAAATGACAATATATAACAAGTTGACGAAGACATAAATCGTGACATGTCATTTGCCCCTAGGGTTAAAATATGGCAAACATAAACCCCAAAGGGGTTTACAATGAGGCAACGAAAAAAAAATGTTCGTTTTTTACCTCTCGCTAAGAGAGGTATAGAATTCATGCTAAAAATCGCAAATCCAGATTTTAGTGAATAAGCACGTTTTAAGGTCCCTAGACTCCGATTATAACATTTTTACGATAATGTCCGTATGTGTGTGCGTGTGTGTGTGTGTGTGTGTGTGTGTGTGTGTGTGCGTGTGTGTGTGCGTGGATGTTGGATCCACTATTTCTCAAATACTATATAAAACTTAAGACAGTTTTAACTACGGATTCCTCAATCTAACAATAATGGGAAGAGTTGATTAAGTTTTGGTAACAGTTGGACAACTGGAAGTAGTAGTTACAACAAAAAATTGATCCACATATTATTTATCGAAAATTTATGTAAATACTTATATTAAAGAACGTTAAATTCTTTATTCGATAAATATAAATTCATTATTATATCTTCTATGGATTTAGAGATAAAGAAATGCATATAATAGTTATTTGTAGATCAAGGCCGCGAAATCACTCTTTAGCGTACCGAGAGAAAAATTGTCGCCGAGGCCGCTTGCGGCCGAGGCAAGACAATCTCGAGGGCGCTAAAGGATTTCGCGGACAAGGTGTACACAAAATTTTTTGTGCAACCGTAAAAAATATGTAATTACAAATTTTATTAATTTTAAACAGTTTCATTGTAAATAGAAAGTTAACTTTCACGGTGGCTATGGGATTAACATTTGATAAACAAAACCATGCAATTTTCAAGTGTCAAAGTGATTATTTACCTAATTTCGCGGCCGCTACCATGACAACGTCCGCGAAATGAATTTCGCGGCCATTACCATAACAACGGTTGCGAAATTTAATTTCGCGGCCTGTATTGCGGCTGTGAAATGCTTATTTCGCATCCGGTTGCACAAAAAATATTTTGTAAAAAATCTCAGATCAAACTACTGCAAGGCAAGAAATTCAAATGTTAGTAATTGACACATAAATGTCACTGTCAGAAATATTTGTATGCCACTGTCAAAAATATTTGTATATCATTATGAAGATTATAAAAATAAAAAGAAAGTCTACAACGCAACAGAATATACGTAAAAAAGATTATAAAAGGAATTTGCGAAAAAATGACGAATATAAAGAAAAAAAGGAAAGTAGAAAGAGAAAATTTCGTGATATTGAATATAAAGAAAATGTATGTATTGCACATAATTTATATTAAAATATCCTATAGATTTTGCAAATATATGTGAGAATTATTTTGTAGTGAGACATGATTGTATGTATTTGTATTTAAAAATATTTTTCGTTACAACCAGGTAAAATATCTGGCAAGAGGTTATGTGCTGGCCACATCAGATTTTTTTGTTTAAATCAAACAAAGCATAGTCTATTTTATCGATCTGTATGAATAAATTATAAGTTCAGACTCGTTTCATACAGCCTTATTATATAAACACATTTCTAAAAGAAAAAAATATGTTGACTATAAATTGAGAATTACATATCTAAATATTTTATAGGAATGCTATAATATATTAATATAACATCATTCTATTCATTTTTTAAATATAATTTTCATTTGACCTGAAGTTATCCACGTATCACTCAGCTGCTGGTCATTAGTCATTCGTCATTCGTTTTTACTTTTTCGTCTGATTAACATTTGTCTACGTTGTTGCGTATCAAATCTGTATTTCTCAACACATACAGTTTCAAGTTGTGTTTTTTTTTTTGTATCACGCGGTACTATTAAAAATATTTTCTCACTATTTTCGCTAGAATTTTGGCACGATGGCACAAAACAGCGTTTCACCCACGTGTTTACTTTCGTAAATTTCAGGTTATCTTTAAATGTCACTTTGACGTTTAACCTAATGTGACAATCAAAATGGCCGCGTTGATGAAACGCTGACGTCACTAGGCAAGGAACGAGGCGGAGAAAATTAGCCGCGTTTTGAACAATGTCATTTTTAATTGCAATTTTTTCGGTATTAAAGATCGATTTGAGGAAAAATAAAAACTACGGGTCTATTATTTTTCATTACTCTATTGATTAAAGTTAAAAATGAAAAATCGTGCATGGTCTCATTGACAACTGAACTAGTCGTTAATAGGTTACAAGTTGATTCGTATAACGTTCTAGATTTTGTTGGTAATAAGTTTAGAAAAGCTGCTTCTGAGGGTACCCTATTTTTCGTATTACATTTTAGAAAAAAAGCATGACATAGAACTCAAAATTCTCGAAATGAAATTTGAGACAATTCAATAAATTCTTAAAACCATTGAATGTTAAAAGATGGCAGTCGAATTTATCACAAACAATACATTGCGAAAAAATTATTTACTTTGTCATCTCTGCTGATAGCCAACCTGTTCAAAATTCAAAGCATAATATTCTCCCTAATTCATAGAAACTCAATCGGTGCGCAAAGTGTATTCCACTATACCTTATTCCATTTAAGCCATTCAGTATTGCGGAACATAGGGAATAGTTTTGACCTCTCTTATTGGCTGAAATTAGAGACAAGAGACAAATTTACCGAATGTAATTTCGGCTACTTCAGATTTGCGCTGTTGCCAGTGCCATCTACTGAATGGCTTAAATGGAACAGAGCATAGGATGGGGGAAACGTTATCAGCCTACATCTTACTTCCCTCTTTACATTTGCAAAACCATAGATGGCTTGAAATGGATACATTACGGTCTTAATTCTTAAAAATTTGGATTTTTGTGATGTTTCTACTGCCGGAAGTAAAAAAATTAAGTATATACTCTTCAGGAGAGAATTTCCCTCGGTATAATTTGTAGCCCGAATTGCGGGATTCAAATTGCAACTTGACAAAAACTACGCATTTCTTTTCCTTAATATATAATATATAGTTTTCTAACACCTATTTATAAAGTAGCCGTAATGTTAAGGATGGACAAATTTTTTTAACTCTAGTGTCCAACAAAATTTGGTTTGTTAACAGTAAAATATAAATATTATGGTACAGCCTTATGGTTGTGGATATTATATCGGTTGTGGTTCTAATGGCCTAGATAAGAATCCAACCGACGTCAATTTTTTTTTGCAGATTATAGCTCAACTGTTCATTCCTTTTACAAGTTTGTTATTTTTTGTAATCCCTTACTCAGCAATATATTATGCATGTGAGCGTATGCAGAACAGTGTAAACTAATTAATTCAACGATATTCTGCAATTAATGTAGGACGACAAGACAAATACATTGCGGTATTGTTGTGTTTATGGTGCCTTAACTACAGCTTAACATCAGCAAGTTTGCAATATTGGAATGGTCAAACTTAGCTGTCAAAAACATGTGCCCGACCTTACATACTCCAACAGTCCAACACTGTACTTGAGGAGTGCACTCAGAGGTTCACGAGTTCAAGATTTACCAGAGAAGTCTTTCGCCTCGAAGCTTTTTTAACTCGCTCGCAGATAAAACAAGGATCAGAAAAGAAACAGAGAGAATCGCGTTAGCTGGGATTAAATCTGTTTAGGAAAAATCTGAATATTTATGGCGCTGGCGACGATCACAAGATCAACCCGAGCCGAACGCGTTTTTGCTACGGATTCTGCATAGAGTCATCACACATGCGTAGAACTGTCGCTGGGATTCAGTGTCAGTCAAAAGTTTCCAACCAAATATTTGGTATTTATACATTTGAAGTTGCAATTAATACTTGTACAATATATATCGTCATCATTTTTAAATGGTTTGGATTTCGCCGGAAAAAATTGATATCGTACAATAATAATTTTGTTTCGAAAATAATTATGCTCTACGTTGTTTATTTGAAAATTAATATTTTTCAGAACAACTCTTCTTAAAAAAGACATATTTTAAATCTACTACACTTTTAGAAAATGTATGCAGATAGTTATAAGTTCGTTCACCATCGTTCATCAATCATGGCTGCTTCCCTTTCTATTTCTATAAAACCAAGAGAACTATGTTGACAAATAATTTAATGTTCATATGATTTCTCTTCGTTACCTTCTTAAATTTAGCACAATTTGTTTTTGTCAATATTTCCTTCTTCTAAAATTTCAAATAATCACATTAGATTTTATGTTTCTACTACTACTCAGATCGTCACATATGTATGCATTCGTATATCACATAAGTATTATTACTATTAATAAAAAAATGGCTCTACGAAAAAAAATCGTTACAATTTTCGTGTAAATATGAATATTTTGAGAGATGTTGAGAAAAAAATGGTGTTTCATTGAACGGTATCAAAATAATTTTTATCAGGTATATTTTTGTATGATACTGTATTCGAATCAAAAGTAAATATACAATCTAAACTTTCAAAAATTTCGCAAAATTATTTGGCAATTTTTTTGTAAAATATCTTTTATTAAATTTTGACGTTTTTAACTGTCATTATTAACGTCACAGCAACAACTATAAGTAACTGTTTGTTTGGTAGCAACTTAAAAAAAATTAATCAATCTCATAGAATTTTAACTCACTCTGTAAAAAATAATACATTTAAAACATCGTCAGGCATGAAAATAACACTCACCACAGTCTCTATGAGACAGATCAGCCACTTTTATTATTTTTCATGACACAAATGACAGGAAATAAAGCTTGTTTATAATTCATAAACGATTTGACGTTTGTCAACGATGATTGGCATGCAATGCCTACTAATTGATTCGTTATTTATTTTGTCAAAATTAAATATTATAATGGTATTTATTATTAATCCGTCAAAACAGAAAAAATATTGTATAAACCACGTGAGTTAAGAATGTTTATTGAATAAAAGAATTTAACCCACTCGCCCTACGGGCTCGCGGCTTAAGCTTTCTTAAATTTTTACCTTCCGTCACCTTTAGGTAAGGAAGGTTTTGTCTTTGGAAAAAAGTTCGGTGATGAGTTTTTAATCAATAAGCACGTTTTTGGGTCGATAGAATACGATTTTACTATTTTTACGATGCTGTCTGTATGTGTGTATGTATGCGCGCGCATATGTATGTGTTGTGTGTGACAAAAATTTCTTTTTCTCTAAATATCACAATTCCAAAAATTATAATTCTTTTGTATTCCTCTTGGTTACGTCCATATGAAAAGCTGATTAGATTTTGGTTATAATTGTCAACCGGGAGTACTCTCATTTGAAGATTTTAAGTTTTTTCTTGAAATACATACATATCATTTATTCACATTTCATGTTATTATAAATATTAAATATTTTATTCACTATACAATTTGACTGCACTTTGTACTTCATATTAAATGGATATAGAGTTAAAAAATTAAAAAAACTTAAATTTCATAAATTAGCCAGCTACGCTATAACTATAAAAACAGCTACTATATTAAGAAAATTCTGATTGAAAGATGTCAGTGTCAAGTGCAATTTACATACTCGCAGTATATTTGTTATAATTTTACTGGAAATATATTTTGCTAGAAACTTTCTGTATGCAATTTATATGTAGAAAATACATAGAACTGGTGGAAAGTAATGAGCTTGCCTCATCAGATTTTATAAGATATAAGGTACTTATCTTTTATATGCACAAAACGGTTAAGTAGCATATAGTAGCAGTCAACTGAACTGATCCGAAACTTTCTCTGGACAAACATAGAAACAATCACATGTAAAAATGTGCAGGTGTGATTATTTTGTTCGAAAATTTTCTGAGTACTTTGCGGGGATAGAGACGAGGTAACTGGGTAGGTAAGAGTAGTCTACCCCATTTAAAAGAAACAACAAATTTTAAAAATCAAACGAATAAATAAATACACCATTATGGCATATTACCCATTGCTGGGTGTGCCAATCCGCTTTGTATGCAGATATCGGTAATGATGATGACATATTTGTACCGTGCGGACATTTACCAGACGTCACCTCACGGGCACTCATTGCTGGCGTGGAGAGTGCACCACAGGGGTCAATTTTGTGCCATTTAAAATTCGAAATATTTGGCGTCGGTCGGGATCGAACCCGGTTCCCCAGATTCGCGACCAGACACTCAGGCACGCAGCCACGAGACACCATAAAAATCAAACGATAATAAATGAAATTTAATAATTTGAGTGGAAACTTTTGACCGGCACTTTAGGTCTATACATATGGATAACACATAGCAAAAGCAAAAACCTTCACGATCGTAGAATACGAATATAATCAGAGTTGTTGCTTAATTAAATGGCACAAATTTAGCCTCTTTCGGGATGTTGCGTCTTGTTTTATTGTTTCGAATAAGATTGTGTGATTTTTGTGGAAGAGATTTATGCTTTGAAATTTCTTCAGGGTTTTGGTTCATATTTTATGTTAGGTCGGCCAAAAGAAATGGAGAAACTTGATATATTCACATTTTGCAATATAAAACTGACACTACGATATTTGTATTTCACGCAAAATTTTACGTTCCATATTCAAATCTGTAATCGGAGGGACCTATATTCAGTAATTTATGTGAAAGCAATGATATACGTGCAAATTGCATTCATTATTTTTATGGGATTTTTGATTATTATTTATAATTCAATTTGAGGTTAAATTGTTCATATTAATGTGCAAATAATTATTGATATTTTATTGAAATGGATATTAAATAATAAATTAACATACAATTTAATTTTCCAAAACAAATTGTCTGAATTTATAATAGCACATTATTGAAGTAATTATAGATACTGAGCTTTCAAAATTATTATAAAAGTGACCGGTTATAATAAATACCATCTATGGAACAAAAACACAGCGTAAGTTTACGTTCATGGTTCCCGATATTTATTGCTCTAAAGGCCATAACACAAAAATTGACATATTGTATTATTATACCCACAGGAAAGTATTTTGAATTTAGAATAAATAGTTAGCCTAACGATAACAATTATTCTTGGGCAGAAGGTAGAGACCGTGCGTTTAGAGAAAAAACCGGCGCACAGACCAAAATTCATCCGGGCGGGTCCAACTTGTGAAAGTAGGGATGATATGATATTGTGACAGGTAGCAGCTGTTTGTAGCGTATAGGTTACAGATATAAATATGGACAAACATATTTAATCAAATGTCTTTTGTGCAAGTAACAATTATGTATACTTTTTTATGAATATTATGTATCGTAAATAACATATAAATATTATTCAGTTAAATGTTTATTAATAGTCAACATCTGTAAATTGGGTAGTACAACTTCTACTGCGCCGATTTGTTTTTTCTCTAAACGCACGGACTCTGACGTACTTTACACTCCCAAAATAGTATATTACATCCCATGCACGTGGGAGATGTTTCATTACAGCCGAGGGCTTATATATATTACCGAGATCAATAAATCAATGAGTTCTAACCTTTAATTTTATTAATATTTTTGACAGCTCGCTTAAAATTTGTTTAGCCTACTTAATTATAGGGATTAATTTATCTATCTATGGCAATGTTGCTAAACAACCCCTAAACCTTGTTCCATTTAAGCCATTCAGTATTGCAGAGCATAAGGAATAGTTTTGACCTCTCTGATTGGCTGAAATTGAAGACAAGATACAAGTTTACCCAATGTAATTTCGGCTACTTCAAGTTTGCGCTGTTGCTAGCTCCATCTACTGAATGGCTTAAATGGAACAGAGTATACATAAACATTTCCAACCCGTGGGGTGGAAGCGTTTTCTATCATTTCCAACCCAAGAGACTGCCATTGCAGTTAGGAATGACGTATTTCCCAACCTCTAAAACGTTAAGAATCGACATATTGCTATAACGATTGTGAATAAAAATATTTTCTAGCCGTTCATGAAATATTTTTACTCTGAGTGCCATATTTTTTTCAATTATTCATTTCTTAGGCTTTTTAAAAATAAACTTAAATTTGACATTATCTGAAGAACATGTGACAATTATTTTTAATTTTACTTCAACCCGGTAGTGAATACTTTTTTGGAAAATTTTATTTAAATTTTAAATTAAATTATTTGCATAATCAGGTATTTTTTAAATTTAAACATTGAAATCATTCCGTCTTACACTTGAAAAGATGGTTAGAATGCCGGAATTTAAAGAAAAGTGGAAATAAACATGAATTAATTGAAAGATATGCACTGAGTAGATCATATACTTACTTAAATAATTATATAAAAACGTGGTGGATCACATGATTGATAAATGTCAAACTGTAGAGCTAAATCTTGCTCACTACATAACTACTTATATACTTTTTTTCTCACTAGACGGCGTCCGAAATGTATAAATCTGCTTTATGCATATTTCAGGGATGACGATATACATTAGTTACAGCCACTTATAACTGTTGTGTAAAGCGTATCACAAAGATCACTCAGATTCTCGTTAAGTTTCTAGAATCAAATTGAATACATTCACCTTATAAAGTAAATAATCAAATATCTATTTGAGAACAATATCTTCTGGAAAGAAATACTGCAGGCAATTAGAGTTTTTCGTTCGCAATCCAGATTCAAATACAAAATATCTCGCACAGTGCGCACTTATTGGCAATATTACCCACAAGAACGTCGTTCCAGCGAAGAAAAGAAAATTCGATTTGGGGATCAAACCTGCACACAATTCTTTTCAATAACAGCGGTGCGGCGCTCGTAAAAAAATTCACATTCATAAATAGCCCCCTTAGAATGGAACAATTCGCACGCGGAGGATGCGGGTAATTTGGTGGCAGCGAGGAAAATCTCATAGGCGTTCGTTAAAGAGGGGCGCTTTATCTCAAACAACATAGAAAGATTCAAGATATTCTTGCAAAAAGGGTTAGCACGACTATGAAGAACAATCTTTCTAAATGCCATTTACGTTTCTATTTTATTTTTATTTTCTCGTAGTGGTATTATGTAATTGGTGTTTTGTTTTTCATTATTATTTTTAATTAAATTTCTTCTCAAAATTATTTTATGGTTGCCTAAAACTCTTTCAGAGAACACAGTTTGTTTTCCACAAATTATCCTATTGAGTAAGAGATATAATTAATAAGTAAGCGCAATGCATAATAATTATTTATACAACAAGTGTATAAAGTAGTACTTTTTTTGTCGAGTGCGATGTTTGCGTGTTTAATGTGCGATTGTAGCACGAGATAAAAAATACTGTTTTACACACGGGTTGCATACAACATTTTTCCTACAACCTAAATATTCTCATAATACTAAGTGTATAGGCATTCAGTATATTCAAATACTATTAGTGCTCTTTCCCATAATACTGTACAAGTGTACAATATGTAACTTAAACACTTGGAAGAGAGAAGTGGATTAGTCTTCTATAATCGTACAAATTTTATATTTAAATTATTATTAATATTAATAATTAGGTTAGGTTAGAATACATGTAAAAAAAATGTACTTAAAAATTAAATTAGTGTTCAATTTGTTAAAAAAATTATTACATTTGTTTTATTTACAGTGTATATTAATATTTATGAATAAATTTTATTACTTTCATTATTATTTACTACTCGACCAGTAAATTAACCTACTATAAATGTTGCCTAGCGACGCCTATTTACTTTTCAATCACTAGTGCTTGAAAAGTGATACTTTACAAACTGTAAACAGTCCGTGCAAAGTACTTTTCACGCACTAATGCTTGAAAAGTAAATAAGCGTTGCTAGGCAACATTAAAATTCGGTTAATTTACCTGTCAAGTATATAATTAGGTAGTAAATAATAATAAAAGTAATAAAATTTATTAAGAAATATGAATATACACTGTAGATGAAACAAATCTAATATTTTTTAACAGATTGAGTAGGTACTGATCTAATTTTTAAGAACATTAACATTTTTTTGATATGTATTCTAACCTAACCTAATTTTTAATATTAATATTAAATATACAATTTATACATTATAAACGACTAATCATCGTCTGTCTGAGATTCTTCCAAGTGTTTAAGTTACATTTTGTACAGTTTTATGAGAAAGAGTACTGACAGTATTTGAAGCTGCTGGATGCCTGTACACTCAGTATTATGAGAAACATCAATACCATTTCGGTTGTATGAAAAATGTTATATGCAACACGTGTGTAACATAGTATTTTTGTCTCATGCTACAACATCGCACTCGACCAAAAAAGTACTACTAGTACACACTTGTCACATAAATAACTATTATATCATATTATTCAACGTTTATTACCAACTCCAGCTCAGCATAAAGCTTAATGCCTAAAAACTAAGAGCAAAGTGCTAGAACAAAAGTTTGCAAACTCTAAAGTTTTAAGCGTGCGTAATGCCTAAGCGTAATTGTGAGGACATACAAATGTCATCTGTCTTTCTTAATTTTCAAATCTGAGCTGTCGACTGTCAGTCTATTTTATAATTATTTTTTAATTTTTTGATATGGATATAGATACAAAAAATTATGTCGTAAGACGTAAGACATAAGAAATTAATAAAAAGCATTTTATCATTAAAATACCCATAACGCAAAAATGGATAAAAAAACAAACCTAAATTCATCATTTTGAATTATTTCAGGTTCATAGTCAACCTATTTTTAGGTTATGAGTGTTTTTATGAAAAACAAATGACAAGTTTGAAGCAGAATATCTCGGGAAAGATATATAATATGGGCTCGTGGTTTCAAAATGTAGAATCTAAACATGCTAAAATTTAGAAAAAAAATCTCGGGTCATTTTTGGGTATAAAACCCAATGTACCCAATATTAGAAAAAAAAAATAGATAAACCTGCTGACTACATAAATGACAAACAAGTCAATTTTGACAGGAGACATTAATATGCATACTGGGTAAAATGCCAAATAAATTACCTTAGTTTACCGCAAATTACCAAATTTTGTTTACAGGCAAGTACTATTTTTATTGTCCTGTTGTTTGACATAATATTTTAGTAAAGTCTAAAACAACATTAGAATTATAAATGTTATTAGTAAACACACGCATTACCGGAATTATTATTCATTTGTTAATGAAAACTACATTGCTTTAACTAAATGTTTACCTACGTAATTTAATTATCCCCATAAATTTTCACGCGAATGTGACGAAATAAATAATAATACGATTAAAATAATTAAAATAATATATGATCAGTAAATATTAATTAAATTAATACAAATATATGTGATTAATTGAAATTTGCGCGCAGAGTGATCAATTGAAATAAATTTGGAAGAATTAATTTGATATTTCACGACAAGATAAATTATTAATTATTTTATATAGAAAAAACAAATAATAATATAACCATATATTTAAATTGTTAGTTTTGTTTAAATTTAACTAAGAGTTTTCTTGTACCAATTTCTCTGTAGGATGCACTTAGAACTTTCGAGCACTCTACAAAGTTTAAAAGAGAGCACAGGATATTTAAATCGAATTTGAACTTTTCCGAATATCAGCATATGCAGTTTGTAGATAATACAGTAATTGCAACCAGTGCATATGCGATTATGGATTTTAATATATTATCACTAATAAGCAAATTAAAATAAACCATCATATCATAATGATTTAATACCAACAAAGTATATTTCATTTGCTAATTGATATGAAAACGAAATAATGCGAAATGATCCTGTTTAATATCTAAATTGTAATTAGGTATAGAAAAATAAACAAATATATTATTATAATGATTTTCATATTATTTTTTTAATATACTAGTAATACCTACTAAATTCACGTAAAAATAAATAAAATAATTTTATTCAGCGGACATAATAATGATTATTCGTTTTCACTCCAAACGTATTGAAGTAGATATTACATTTTTCAAAAATTTCGGATCATAAATTTATGTTGACGTAAACAAAATCTTTTTTTTCACTGGAATGTAACATATTAGTCAGGAAAGCAGGGCGATATATATATATATATATATATACAGAGTGGTGACTTGGACGACGCAGCATAGGGGTTTCCATGGTAAAATCTTAATGTGCAGTTGTAGTTTCCCTGATGAAGTGGTAAAATAACCACGAAATATTGGAATTAAAATAAAATTAACATCAATGAGAGATTTGTCTTTTGCATAAAACCTCCGCCCTACAACCACCGAGAAATCCATTACATTACATTTATAAATCTAGTTAAGTACGACAGTAGATGGCATTAGAATAGCATGACAGTCTGATTCCGTTGTTTGAAACAAGTTTGTGAATCAAAAAATAATCTATTTAAATATAGTTCGAGAGTTCGATAAATTAAAAAATAATTCTCCAGTATATCTTTCTCAAACTTATTGCCATTTGGAAATAGCCACTCAAGCCCTGCGGGCCTGGCAACAAGTTTTCGAAAAATCTTTCAAATTATTTTCAATTTATTCTCACCCTCTTGTTATATTATTACTGAGAATATTGCAGAGGGCTATAATAATGTCAAATATAAGTTATGAGTAGTTGTTGGATAAAACGTTTTATTCACAAACGTTTAATAATTGGCGATTTCTGACTTTTTAAGAAATAGGGATATTAGTTATTGTTAATCTCAGTTTCCAAGACGTTGGAAAGTATAGCGTCAATATAACAGAGGATGGAAAGTGTCAACTTTCCAACCTCAGGGCGGGAAGATACCATATGCCAACTTCAGGGCTATTTCCCATTTTCACCCTGAAAGATCAGTGCATATTAGTGATACTTATTTACATGTAAACAGTTTCTTTATCTTTTATATGTAAACAAATGAATGAAATATGAAATATCTTTCGCCTGATAAATTCAATGGTAATATAAAATAGGTCATTTAAAATAATACAGTTCGGTACCACTTCCAATTAAACAGTTAGAGCCACTGTTCTGAAAATATTTTAGTTGAAACGTTATATCGGGAAACTCCTACACAACAACAAATTTTATAAAATAGTACTAAATAGTTTTTAAAATAAAGCCCGCCGTGGGGTGGGACACCATATTAAAAAAATTGCACTAAATTCTAAAATATAATGTTGGATTGCAATTTGAATTGATAATAACTGGAAAGAACGGTATCCATTTATGGAAGGGTTGTAGTATCCTGTTAACATCCCCAAAAAGTGTATCTCCCTGCCTATGCCATTCCCATTCCCATTGTCACATAATCTTGCGATAAGTGCTACATCGTTACCCCTCTGTTTCCCCTTCGAAAGCACCGACTTCATAATCGTAACCGTCGCCCTAGCAATGGGTGTAAATCGCGCTAATGTAGCGGCCGAAGACCCGGGCCTGTTCTGCGTCACATCAAAGACGCTACAAGGAAAATAATAACAGGACCGGGCCAATATCTGCAACGCAGAAGGGCATGTTTGCCTCCCTTCGAAAGTCAAGAGCATTTGAGATGCGAAATATATTCCGAAAGGACCTCATACCTATGCTAATCAGATTTACATGTAATTTGTGAAGTTTTTGCAAGTGATGTAGATGATATTGTAAGAGTAATGCGGGTATTATTAGCAGATTCTACTTAGGGACAAACGACAAACTTCAAGGGGAAACACGTAAATTCATTTTCATGTTTTCTACATAAATTATATGACTTTCCACCAGCCACAATTTTATGCCAATGAAGTGGGATAAAAAATATTTATTTAACCCTAAATATTTTTCTGGTAATATGACACCAATAGATTTGTCATTTTTTTAAATATTATTATAATTATTATTGTTTACGGTCCCAGTAGACATATCGCGCCGTACTAACAACTACCATACTGTGGCGACAGATAGTTTTCTTGTTCAAGGGTCACGTTAGAGTTATTGAGAATAAAATATGAAGACCATACTGCGAATGGAGGAATATCACATTTTTTAAGGAAATGAGTTAAAATATGTGTCATGTATAGGGCTGTGCGATTTTTGAAATATATTTTCAATCATTTGCTAAAATCAATTTGTCGCGATTGATCTATTTTAATAATGAATCAAAACATGTATTTTAATAGTAGATCAAAAATCGTTATTAATAAAAAAAATCGTAAGATCGATTTTATTAAAAGATATATTTTTATTTTATTTCTACAACGCATACGCACAGCAAATTACGAAAAAATACACCGAACACGCGTGAAATGCCAAATCAAAAAATTTTTCATCCGTCTATGAATAAATATTTATAAAATTTTTTTTTCAGAATTTAGAAGATTGAAATATGTTAGAAAGATCGATTTTCCGGAATTCGGATAAATGTTTTTTTTAATTGACCGACCTTTTTGGAAAAAATAGATTTTTCAATTGGTCAATCTATTTGAAAAAAATCGATTTTTCAATTAATCGACCTTTCGATTAAGGGGATCGTCTACCTCCAAGAAATTGTCTTAAAAAGTGCTCTACAATTCCCCTTTCTTTTCTAAACTCGGACATTTTTATATTTTTTAACCACATATGATTAATATAACGTACATTCTCTGTTTCGGCGTGATTACTTTTTAAAAATGTATCCAATTTATGTTGGCTAGAGAGAGACGGTAGACGATCCCCTTAATAGATTCTTTAGATTGACGGATAAGATCGTTCAAGATCAATCAATCGATCTTTTTCGCAGCCCTAGTCATATACATCAGATACGGTAGAATTTTATAAACAATGCAATAATTATCATAGTCTCAATGTTATTTAGCTTTGAAATATAGCCGTACTATCACATTTAATTATTGCTATAAATTTGTTTTATTAATATCCCGAAAACTATATAATAATGACATTCATCTTTTTTGCCTTCATATATAAGGTGTCTACTTTTTTCGCGAACATAAGAAATTCATTGTTAAAATTTTAATTTGGCGATATCTCTTTACCTATTAATTTTAGAAAAATAGTGTAATGAAGAAAAATGTTTATAATGAAACTGTGCATCGATGAAAACAAGTTTGTTGTCCATTTGTTTCTTATGTACAAGTTAGAAGCAAAAGAAAATACACATTTAAGGCAATTATCAGAGTGCCACGAAAAATAAAACAATAATTTATGTTTGATGTTTCTGACATATTTTAAAGATTTGACATTTCATTTAATTTAATTTTATTATTATTATTAGAATTTGTTATAAATTTTTTACTTCTAGATTGTTAGATTCCTATTATTCTAATAATAATGAAATCACATGAAATGTCAAATCTGTCAGAAACAACAAACATAAATTAATGTCTTAATTTTCATGGCACTCTAAGAATTGCCTTAATTCGTGTATTTTCTTTTACTGCTAACTCGTACATAAGAAACAAATAAACAACAAGCTTGGTACACATCAATGCACTTTCTCATTCTCATCATTTTTCTTCATTACACTTTTTTTCTAAAATTAATAGGTAAAGAGATTTCGGCAAATCAAAATTTTAACATTGAATTTCCTATGTTCGGGAAAAAAGTTGACACCCGCTATGATCCATAATTTTCAATATTTTCGCCATTCTTTTCTTCCAGTTTAAAAGCTCTCAACCAATCTTTTTTTGGAATGCTTTGAAACTATACCTCGCTCAACGAGAGAACGTACTTGCTCACGAACGAAATTTATATTATTATTTCATTCTTACTATTATCATATTCCTTATTTATATTATATTTACACTACTTTATTTATATAAATCTAAAAATAATAACAATACAACTATAGTATGGCTTTTCCCGCCAAAAATTTACAGATAAGCCCTCTCGTTGATCGACTTAAAAATTACCAAAGACTTACTGAAAGACTTAAAAACTTTCGAATTAATTTAAAGTTACTAAGAATGCTCTTTGAATAATTTCATACTTTCACCCACAACGATATTTAAAAAAATTGATTAACTATATTTTAACTAACCTAACTTTTGCAACTTAATTTCATAGGACAGACAAATAACTGTTTAAAATGATTTTGTTTTCCGCGGCCTATCTGATTTTCCTATATTGTCAATAATAATTCTAACGTTATCATCGAAATTAAAACCCGGGAACTTCGAAAGTAACAGCGTTATCACTACGCTACCTCAGTCAGTGTAACAAAGTACATGAAAATAAAATAAATCGTAAAGTAGAAGTTTTTAAATTTTATTAATTCCAAAGTTTTCATTTCTTAGTACATAACAAAATTAATGACAAAAAAGAAAAGAAACGTTTGGATTATAGCAAAATTCGGATTATCGAGACTACTGGGGTGCGTTCAAAATCAAGAGTACCGAGTATTGCAGCAGGAGTTAAAGTATGATGACGTAATTTAAGAGTGTAGAGTGTTTTGGAACGAAATGAGTTTTGTTGGAGTATTTTTAATAATTTTAAAACTATAATTATAACAATCGTTAATGTCAATGGCCCGTATTAAGACCGCATTTTTATAATAAAAGCGCTTTTGTGGGGCACACTCCTCATAAGAATATAATTAAAAATGCTTTTATTATAAAAGTGTGCTTGCGTAATATGGGCCAATGTTTATTTTCAATTTCAACCAAAAGCATATTTTCTTCCTCAAGAAGGCAAATCAAATATGTACTTTCTTTTGTTAAGAATCGTGAGCACCCATGAAAATATTTTGGAGTAATTTCTTTACCCTCCTCAATAGTATGGTAGTATCACTCTGGTTGTTTTGAAACAGGTTAAGAGTAAACTCTGAGAGTAAGGTTGTGAGTTTTGGAACGACTTTGAGTATATTTTGTATACTAGAGTAAGGTTTTGGAACGCAGCCCTTTAATGACTATTAAAAGCAGATTTGTGGAGTGCACCACAATGATTATTTATGTCTAGGAAATTTGTAAATACCTAATAATAATAAAACCAAATATCGGCATTAATATCAAGCTGTTCTTCTTCAAAACATTGTTAAAACTGTCATTTTAATATGATATACCTATGCAATATCAATTTGAATTAATAGATAATAAATAACTAACCTTTGTCTTTGTAACCTGTGTCATCGGTTGCTAACCAGGAAATTAATTTACACAAAAATAGTCACTGCCCAATATAGTCCACACTTCAAAACAATCACTAAACCATATTTCACTCATCAAATGTTAATAAAACACAATGTCATATCACAAAACACAAAGCTCAAAGGCAACTAATAGCTACCGGCAAACACGTTTCATTATGTTAATAGTTAGTGGCGTAGTAATATTATTATTGGAAGTTGGAACTACTTTTTCATATAGATTTTATATGCCATTAACTAATGATATCAATATACATGAAACCATAAAAGTAAGTTTAAAAATTTAAAGCTGTAAAAATGTAATTCCTGTGGTATCGTCCTTTTGCATACTCCTGGTTACAGAATTCCTGTGTTTAGCCACAAAATGTAAACAATTTTTTGCAGGATCAGGATGTTATCTTGTGTTTGTCTTTAATAAATATGCTAATAATTTTAAACCAAATTAACACCGAAAAAAAGAGACACTGATTGAAAATAAAGTTTTAAATTAAAAATTATCCTTGTGTCACTAGTATTAATGTCGTGCAATGAAATAAATATGAATCTTTAGAAAAAAGTTCATTTCATTACATATTAAATCCTAGCAAATCATTTCACAAATAATATTGTTATTATTTATTAGTAAACTATTTGTTTACACTAAAATAAAATATAAAATCCATTTTCACGATTAGTAATGTTCAGATAACCTCTTTAACATATTACTCATATACACTCATACATAAATATTATTTTTTCCTTTTCGAAATAAATATACAAATTTCTTGAAAAAAACCTGATTATTTTTTGTATGACTTTATGAAAGAATAATCAATGTCAACATTTTAACAAGAAACTTTCAGTGTTTACCGAGAGTACCTTTTTGTGAAACTTGACATTTTACACTATTATTTTTGGTTAAAAATTTCACTAATTGATCATTATTGTAACAAGTATTTTTTGTTTTATGACATGACATTAGACTTTGGCTTGTAAAAATATAGAGTAGTAATATTTACTCAAAATTTTAGTCACCTTATCTAATTAGTTATTGTATATCAAGGCCGCGAAATCACTTTTTAGCGTATCGAGAGAAAAATTGTCGCCGAGGCCGCTTGCGGCCGATGCAAGACAATCTCGAGGGCGCTAAAGATTTCATGGACAAGGTGTACACAATATTTTTTGTGCAACCGTAAAAAATATGTAATTACAAATTACACTCAGTGCAAAAAAGTGCGCACTGTATACATAATTGGAAAACGCTATAAAAAATAAGTGATTTTTTACCTTCCGTGATCTTTAGGTAAGGGAGGTATCGCCTTTGGCAAAAAATTCGATGATGAGTTTTTAATCAATAACCAGGTTTTAGGGTCACTAGAATACGATTTTACTAATTTTACGATAATGTCTGTTTGTGCGCGCGCGTGTGTGTGTGTGTGTGTGTGTGTGTGTGTGTGTGTGTGTGTGTGTGTGTGTGTGTGTGTGTGTGTGTGTGTGTGTGTATGTGTGTGTATGTGTGTGTATAAGTGTGTGTGTATGTGTGTATGTGTGTATAAGTGTGTGTATGTGTGTGTGTGTGTGTGTGTGTGTGTAACAAAAATTCTGCGATAACTCTAATACTACAATTTCAAAAATTATAATTCTTTCGTGTTCTTCTTCGTTACATCCATATGAAGAGCTGATTAGATTTTGGTTACAATTGGTCAAACGGAAGTACCCCCATTTGAAGATTTTAATTTTTCTTGAAAAACCCATGTTAAATATCATTTTGTTATTATAAATATTAAAGAATATTTTATTCTCTATACGATTTGACTGCATCTTATACTTAATATTAAATGGATATAGTTAAAAAATTATAAAGAAATTAAATTTCATGAAGTAGACAGCTATGGAAACAGCCACTATATTAAGAAAATTCTGATTGAAAGATGTCAGTGCAATTGACATAAGTTAGGATCTTTTGCTAGAAATTTTCTGTTTGGAATTTGTATAAAATACATACAACAGCCGGAAGGTAATGTACGAGAAATATAATCTTTTGAAAGGAACTTTCTGTATGAAATTTGTACAAAATACATAAAACTGACATCAGAAATTTTATATTTTATTCACTACTTATTCAAGCCTAATGAGGAGAAAATATTACAAATCATAGCGTTTTGTTAGTCGATTACACAATTAAATTTTTCTTCTTGCTTTATGTCACTGATATAGTCCGTTGTTTTTAATGCTGCAAATATTATTCTACAATTTATTCTTCCACGGTCACAAGACAAATACCTTGAGTTAAGAGCACAAAGGTAATAACCAACGCTCTCTGGTAGGTATGTACCCTCATAAAATGTCTAAATTTGAACACGCTGTTAACTCATGTTATGATAAGCATCCTTAACCAATCTCCTTGGAAGCACCCATCTATTTCTAATACTTCGGCAAGTTCATTATCCTTTAGTAACTCTTCTCCAAAGCATCGGCTTGGAAGTGTCTCGTCCAGCTCGCTAAGTGCTCGGGCAGGCTCAGATGACTTCGGCGTTCATAGTGGCATTAAGTCTGTCGCCCGTCGCCCGCGCTGAAACAACACGCGTTAACTCTCCGGAAATGTATCGACAAACACTAGGTCCCCTTAACAGACCGGAACGGTTCCGGACTCGCTCCCGGAGGAGGTGTTCCGGTAATCGCTGACCTACATACCCGGAGCCGCAGGAAGAGGATAGGTGCAGCTGATCGAACGAATTTTATGGAAATTTACTCACATTTTTTGGGGGTTTTGTTATGCAGTTTTTTGTGGCCTAATGTACAAAGGCAAGTGGATGGAAGAATGGAATACTGATACGCCTTCAACAAAATTTTAAAGAATATAAAATTGTGTAAAAAGTCTACCGTTTAGGAATGCAAATCGAAATTTTGCAAGCCGTATTTTAAACACGTTGACGGACATTCGAACTTGATTTTGATTTCTATTCTACGTGCAAAACAAAAACGGAAATTCACTTTTCATTTTTTGCCACCTCCTTGTCATTGGGAGTAGTACACCTTTCAGATTTAATAATAGGTTTGTTCAAACAGCTAGTCCGAAGTGACATATGTACGTCAGAAACATGAACGTTTTAAAAATATCATTCCTACCGACTGTTGTACAGTCTATTGGACTGTTGGTATTATTGTTCCTGCAGACTTCGGACGCATACATTACCACATCCGCGCATTATCAGATCCATCCACTGGTCTGAGTATCCGAGTATGTACCATATGTCAGCACATGCGCACCACAATTTTTGGCGAGTTGCGAGGTAAATATCAAAGCATAATGAGTGATTTGGAATTTGAGTCTGATCAAGAATCATCTGATGAAGAAATGGATTTGATATTTGGCCAACCTCGATACCTCGAATAGAAAACAGTAATTATTTAAGAATGTAATATGATAAATAATTACTATTTGTTTTTAGATCATTTATTGTCTGGTATTTTTTTATGCAGAAAAGACAGTAATTCATTATGTTGATATGACAAGACCGTTGTCCGTTTCTTACATATATGACTGAATGAGTACAAGAACAAGGCATGTGCACAAAAGGGTTCATGAATGCTTACATTCACGCATCTAAAAAGTCATGTAGGAATAAACTTAATGTTATTATTCATTAACTTTGTTCCACCCCGTCAATGCCGTTAGTTTGCGACTGTCAGACACATGCGCAGTAACGAAATACTGTTAAATACCGTTCCAACCGTACCACTGACAAGTTTGAAACTACAGGTTAGGTGTTCCAGCGCGTACCGTTCGATTATCACAAACTATTTGCTGACAGTCAAAACACACAGCACTTTTTCTGCTGACTGAAGCCTGCTTCTACCACCTGTAGTTAAAGTGCCAGTTAGTGCAAACCACCGGTTATGTTGCAAAATTGTTCTTACCATCTACAACCTTTGGTTAGTGCTAACTGGAAGTTAAAACTGTTGTTCGTATCGCTTCTAACCTTCAGTTTAATTCTTATGTAATGGTTAATAAACTGTCACTTTAACTAAAGGTGGTAGGATCAGGCCTAATTCAGTGTTAGTTTTCATATTTTCTATCTGCTAATAGAAGATGAAATTTATACTATAAACTAGACTATTAGGCCTTGCTCCATTTAATTCATTGAGTATTGAGAATAGGTCATAGTCATGTACTCTTTGATTGGCTGAAATTGGAGACAATAGACAAGTTTACCCAATGTAATTTCAGCTACTCAAAACTGATGTCAGAGCCATCTACTAAATGGCTTAAAAGAAATAAAATATAGATAACCATAATAGTTATTTATGTATTAAGGGCATAATCAAAAGATTGTAACACGGGGGAATGTTTAAAGCTCGACGCTTAGCGGAGAGTTTTAATTTTCCCGAGTGCTGTAATCTTGATTATGGTCGTTGTACATATAACGTTTTATTTAATTTTGGTTCCCGAAAATTGAAATATTCAATGGGTATATATTCGGTATCCATGTGCTGGCGTTGTGAATTTTAAGTTTGCTGTGGTTTCTCTAGCTATATTGTTTGTTTATAACAAATTTTAATTTATACCTTGTTCCATTTAAGCCATTCAGTATTGCAGAGCATAGGGAATAGTTTTGACCTTTCTTATTGGCTGAAATTTGAGACAAGAGACAAGTTTACCCAATGTAATTTCGGCTACTTCAAGTTTGCGCTGTTGCCAGCTCCATTTACTGAATGGCGTAAATGGAACAGTGTATAGTGTCAAATTAAAAAGGAAGATATCGACTATTCAAAAAAAATATCGAATAAATTTGACACTGCTCAGAGCAAGTTGGTTCCACAGAAGAGATAAGCGTATACGAGAAAGGATACGAATAGTTTTATGAGCAGCGGTGTTCAAAAAATGAGATTTATCGAATTTATTATTTTGTCTGAAATTTATGTAAAAACGATGATTTTGACGTTTGATTAGCTTGGTAACTGTATAAGCTCTCGGGTGATAGAAGCCAAATTGTGCCCGTTTTCGAGGGCGGATAAACAAGTTTATGATTCTAAAATAAATTAAAACATATTTCATGTTATTATGTAGGTATATTTAATATTATATTATTGGAACCCGCAGAATTTGTTGACGGTGCTGTAAGCGCCTCTGTCATGGCGACCAGTAGGACATGTCAGATTTGTTTACATTTTAAATGAGCGATTTCTGGCTCATAATACTGATAAAAGTTCAAAACATCATTTTTCAATTTGTAAGAAAAGATAAAATTAAATAAATATAATCATCACTCAATCTGCCTCCTATTCGTAGATATCGGTAATGACAATACATCTGTACCGTTGAGAGGGTTCACAACTTTTTCAAATTTCTCAAGTAAAACTTATACTGCATTATTTTAAAATAAATATTTAAGGTACATATTTTATTAAGGATAATAATTATTATTTTTAGTCTATTAAAAATTTACATGTAAAAATACCCTAGAAATAAGAATATCATTTATGTTGGCTTCGTACTGTACTTGCATCTGTGAATTTATTTATTTTATAAATAATATATAAAATATCCAGCTCTCGGAGAAGAAACGTATCTTCTTTGTTTCTTCAGTCGACAGATTATTATATTTATGTGGACGTTAAATGAAATATTTAAACTATAGGAATAGAATGATACAAAACTAAATAAACATTAAGCACTGCACTATGTAAATGTTATTAGATTTAGATTAGTCTATTAATTATTTACGTTAAATTTTCCGTGTAATTAATAACATCCCGGATTTTCCAACGTCGATTTTTAATCCCTTAATTTCATACGTAATCTCATTTTATATGTAAGCATTTACATAATAAATGAATCCAAATGCAGTTCTAATCTCTATATGTTGAAATATTTGCTTTTAATAATATTAATTATTCCACTTCTACTTGATTTTCTGCAGTATTTTGCGAAAACTTTGCAGTATTGCACTTTGCAGTTGAATCTTCCATCTTTAATAATTACCACCATTCCATAAAATCAGAGACTTGAACTCCACAATCAAATCCCCGTTTAAATATTCATGACTATAAACTTGGAATCCGATCGTAACTTCTTAATTTCATTGCTGTGGTACATTTAACACGATTTAGTTGTCATCGCGTAGATTTTCTAAGCCACAACTCCATGATGCTTTACAGGGCCGGCAGCCGCTCCAGGCTCCGTGCTGCAAAGGACCCCGAAATTTGTAAACAATTCATATTTATGTACTACCGCTAAACAAATTAATGTAGTTCAATATTTTTGTATTCTTTAAAATAAAGGCAGAGGAGTTATGTCTTATAGCTATGTAGTTTATAGAGAGAAAGATTTGGTTACAACGATAAAATTATTATAAAAAAATCTTTCAGAACTCATAATAAAAATACTGAACATTCACTAAAAAGGTAGTATTATCCTTGTAATAAAATTATTGATTACTTGTGATGCACGCGAGGCGAGACGAGACGAGAAATATATTATATCGAGCTCGTCTCGTTTTCGGACCTGTAATCTTGAACCCGCTCTCGTTCTCGCACATTTTTTTGGGTCTCGTCTCGTTCTCGCACGAGAGTCTCGCTGTATAAATAAGCGCTTGCGCACTACGTATTTACGTAACAGTTTAACTACAAGAGACATGTGTATTTGCAGTCTTATAACTAATAAAGAGACGAGATACTAAATTCTGGTGACGAAATTATTTCAATACGAACATAATGTTTATTCATTTACAGTCAGCAGAAAATGTGATAAGTTAGTAAATAATTTAATTTGTTTCTAAAATATCCAATTTTCACCAAATTGTGATGTGTCAACTATTCCAATACGAACATCTATTATCAGTATAACGAATTAAACATTAAAAAATTATTTTTTGTAACTAAAAGTACCTACACATTATCATTAAATATATGCCACTATTTAAGTAAGATTTAGTCATAAAAACCGTTATACTGGTAACCCGCCGGAAACCAATCACTCCGCTTCTCTCCGTGTTGGCTCCCATCGACACTTAATATAACATTCTTTACTTTTCAGGGATGGCAAGAATTTTATTAACCGTGGTTTTAACTGGGGCGAATTAGGGGGTGAAATATTGGAGAAAACTAGATCAATTGGATACAAAACTGATTTTGTCTTTATTTTGCATTTCCTCGCTCTGGGACCGATACCAATCGATTCTAGATAGACTTAGAAAATATAGTAAATTCATATAATTTTGACATTCACGTGTTCAATGCACGAATTAGCGTTGATTCCACTCCTTGTACGGTGCATTTTTCAGTGAATTTATGAATCGAAACTATAAAGTTACAATTCTTTTTACTGCGAGACTCTCGCGAGCATCTCGCGAGATTTCTCGCTTATCGCAGATGTTGTATCGATCTCGCCTCGAATTTTAAAACACATCTCGCTCTCGTTCTCGTCTCGCATAATACAACGAGAAGAGACGAGATACGAGATTACTCTCGCCTCTTTGTGCATCACTATTGATTACAATAAAGAAAATTTGATTATAATAATAAAAATGACTAAGCACATAAATAAATACATATAATAGTTTTCAATTTTTAACACCTAAATTTGTCGTTCCTAGGAAATGCCTAACCTGCTTAATACCTTGATGATCAACCCATCTCAAAATCGTAACATAAAATGAAAATGACGAGAGGTATTTTTCTATTCATAACAGATTTTTTTTATACCTATAGGGTCCGCTGAATTTAATTTTCCGGTTAGTTTTTTATATTTAAGTTGACAACCCTGATGTTTTTGTGGTTTCAACAGGATGGTGCCACATGTCATACAGCAAGAGAAACCACCGATTTGTTAAGACAACGTTTTCCTGTCCAAATCTTGCAATTTGACAGCTTGACGCCATACGATTTTTTCCACTGGGGTTTTGTAAAGTCCAAGGTGTTTATTAAAAAATCACAAACAATTCCTGAACTGAAATAGAAATCAAACGCGTTATTGCTGCCATAATTCCATAAATATTATTCTCAACATGTCTACTTTACAAATCAATAAAAATTGCTCAAATAAATAATAATTTATCAGGGCCGGATCAAGAATAAAAACGCCCCCAGAATTAGAGCAAAATTGCTTGAAAAAGGATAACTTTTTAATTCCTGGTCGTAGGATATTATGTTCAAAATTCAAAAATAACTTTTTTCTCGCTCGGATAATAAAATAAAGTGAAGATTGTGTTACGAATTATTGAATGTTTATTTAATTTAAATAAAATCACAGCACAAAGTAATAAAGAACAAGAACTTATGAGCGAAAACTATAAGACAAATTCTTATAAAATACAAAAAATATTGCTAAACAAATCAACAAACATATTAGACATCAGCTATTCTAGATTTAAACTCCTTTAAAGGAAGCTGTTTGATCTCGTTTTCTGATTGGATAATAATCCAATCAACAACAAGATCAAATAAGTTCTTATAAAATTTGATATAATTTCTGGCGTGTTTATTTGATCGAGAATATAATTCATGAGTCACGTGACATGTTTTCCGCCAATCAACATTCAGAATCTCCCTAGTTACATGTCTATCACAGCGATGATAAAAAACAAAGGAATTATCACCTTATCTACATTCATTACTAAGGGATTTGTTTTCTTTACTTGACATTGCCAGTTAATTTTGAGTATAAAAATGTGCGGTAATCGTTGTTGATATCAACAACGATGAAAATAATAAGGCAATTGTAAAATTAACCATGTTGTAAAGCAATATATGAACAGTAAGGTTACCAGTACGCAGAATGTGCCATAAAAATTTATTATATTCTCTCATTAAGTATAAACTCGTGATATGATTAGTAATCGACGATATTGCTCGTGAAATCGAAGCAGCACATTTCATCTCAATCTGCAACTCGGTTTCACTCGAGAATATCATCGATGATAATCATATCACTTGTTATATTACGCATGACAATAATATCATTGTCTATAGGTACTTCTCTTGTCTCAATGTAGACCTTAGGTCTGTAGTTGGGATACATAAAAAATTCTTAAAGCTGCATCCAAATTTGAATATGTCAATGTTAAACTATGTTATCGAATGTTTTCTAATTTTCCGTAGCATACACGTTAATTTCCTTTCATTTGAGCGGTGTATTACGTTAATTTTTATTTTAATATTTTGCCCCTAGGCAGTCGCCTAGTTTTGCCTATTGGGTAATACGGCCCTGTAATTTACTGTTTCATTTTAAATTTATATCCGGCGAACCCGATGGGCCACCTATATAAAAATCAAAAAGCTGTCAATTCAGTTGCACAGGTACTTAGATGTTCAGGGAATATCTGTATATATGCATTAAATGAGTAAAAACTTTTTAAAAAGGCAGGTTTATATTTAAATGACCCTGGTACATTTGTAGCTCTATTCAGAACAAACCTGTAAGTCTTACAGATCTGTAAATCTGTAAATAATGAACAAAATCGTATTGAATGCTGCCACTCTTATGTATAATTTTATTTTAATCAACAAAAATAGATGCGTTTTTATCAGTTTCTTACACATTTGTTTAGAATTGGCCTATTATATTATTTTCAAAGGCCCCGCGGAAAAATCTTGCTCATGATGCCGCAAAAGTTCAACCCGGCCCTGCCCTGATGCTTTCGTTGTCGATTCCTTTGCAAGCATTTCTAGCGTTCTATCTAACGTTTTAACTATCGAACGCGAATAATCCCATTACTGTGACTCTACGGCAACCGACATCATTAAATTTAATATTATGAAATGAGATACTGCTGCTCAAACCCAGGGGAATTCGCCTAACATTGTATGCAGAGGTCAATATTCGATTTGCACGCTCGTATGATGAATTTGTTAATATTTCAAAACTTTTAATTTAATATAAATTGATTTTGTGTTCCCGTGGAATGAAATTTAATAATGTAAAAAACGAACATGTGTCAATAAAATAATTTTCCATGAATAAAACATTGTGCAATAATTAAAATTTACTTGTACGAATATTTTGTTGAATTATTTTATATTGTTTATTAATGTTGTAACACAATTTCAATGTGTTAATATACAAATTTCACTTTATCTGGTGAAATATGTGTTTGTAATAGAGAAAATAATATTAACTGATCAACCAACAGTTATTAGTAAGCTAACACAAACTAGGTTTAATATAAATTTATAGTAAATTGTAGCCCATTTGCAAAATTATCTATGCATACAAATGTGTATGCGTTTACTAGATATTACACAAACAACATTATAATTACCTACACTAAGTCATGTATTTGTTTTATTTCATATTAAACTTTGGGTGAAATATGTAGTAAATAATATCATAAATAATCTTTCACGAAATATAAAACAATAGTTATTTACGTATAGAGGGCCGAAAGAAAGGGTTTACGCCTGCGGACGAAATTTGAAGCCCGACGCGAAGCGGAGGGCTTTTATTCTTCCAAGGGCGTAAACCTCTTTCGGCCTGAGGTACGTACAACGTTAATTGCATGACTAAAAGCTTGTTGCTATGTAAAAAATATTAGATGGCTATGCCAAGAAACATTTAGGCGATGCGTTGTATTGGTAACCATTTGTTTTATGTAAACAATTAATTAAAAATAAATATGGTCTACATGGACGTAGACTATATACAAATTCAGATAACATAAACTACATCATTCTCTAAGCGTAGATAATGATGTAACTGTAACTTACGTAGCATAGATTATAGACATATCCCTGCCAAGGACATAACTTAGTTATAGCATGAAAAGTGAAAGGTAAAAGAAATCATATAACTACTAACAATTTGAGGTCATAAGTTTTAGTTGCATTTCAGGAGTATGGTATTTTCACGAAAACTGACTATTCAAGGTCATTTAAGAGCCGTCTGATATAATATTACATGCAGATAACTTCACTGCATTTTGTACCTACTAATGGGCGTGCAATATGAAAAATATTTATGGATGCATTTTAAGTGAAAAAATAAGAATATTTGAAAATTTTGTATCTTTTTAAATAATGCTTTCTCAGAGTTTTATCTTCTTCGCCTATGTTTTGCTTAAAACAAAATATAGACTTGGCGTAATTACAAGACTGTGTATCTGCGACATACGTCGCTACATTTTTTAGTGTGTTGGAAAGTAATGCTACCATTTATGTATATCTGTCACATCACATAAATTAAATAGACATACGTTAAATAATCTTTATTTTTCTAATACAAAATTTTGCTAAGCTACTGCTATATAAAGTGCTGTGTATTCCTTTTTTCAAAAAAATTTCCTTGAATAGTCATCTTTCGTGAATAATAGTTTATACGTATATCGAATCCATAATGTGTAATTGTACATTTCATGAAATGGACATCCACTTCATGAACTAAAATCCAATCCATTTCTATTTACTTACTTAAAAAAAAAAAAACATTATTTAACGCTGAGAACTCATCAACAGTAACCTTCTCAAATTTTCCTGAAGTAAGTTCGGTGCTTAGGTGACATTATTGTAGGTATTTTTTTTGTCCAGGTGGCAAACAACTTTAAAATTACACTATGAGTAACCGCGTCATGAATTGGATGTTCTTTTCATGAAATAGACGTCCATTTCATAAAATTTACAATTACATCTTATGGATTCGACATCAACTCTGACAAGGCGAGGGTAAACGCAATAACAGAAAAATAACTTTTTATAAACTTTTCTAAATTTGAGTTTCAATAATCATATTTTAATTCTGTTTATCTATTTAAGTCAAAATTCAGTTTAGAAACTCTTTTTGAATTATGATAGTCACGACATTTATTTGTTGGTCATTAGGTTTAGAAATTATTATGTATACGTGCGTGACTTTGAATGCCCTAGCCTATGCACCCCGCACCCATAAGATCATCTTGTCCTGAAGATAGCGTTTTGTTTTAGGTAGTCGAGTTTAGATAGTTATGGGGTAAAGATGTAAGAGTCTAGATTAGATCGTCGCGTCGTATAGACGTTTGCTGTTGACGAAACATGTAGTGTGTTTTAGTTTTGGGGCAACGCCCGCCCGCTGGGTTACAAAATGTAACAGTTTAATACTTGCTTAGTTTTGTTAGTTATGTTTAGTTTAATCCATAGTTAATAATAAGTTATAATAATCATGTAAATGAAGTTTAGTTATTAAAACACAAGTAGTGTCTATATCCGTAGTGTTCATAAAGCGTAAAGTGTTAGTGTATGTGTGTTCTTCCTTCTCACGCAGTCCTTCGCACGAACTCCTTCTTACGAAGTTCCTTATCATCAGTCAGATAGAGTGTATCAACGTTGGAGTAAGCAGTATTAGTATCATCAACAGCTTCAGAGACCCCCTCGTGTTAAAATACAACTTAACAGCCATTATTATTATTATTTCGTTTCAAGAGCATTCGTACACAAAAATACTGTATAAAAATTTTAAAATACATTTACAAAAATGAAGTTTTAATAATTTGGAAGAATGTGGCACACTTTGCACCACTCTTCGAGCCGTCGAACTTGAACCATATCTCGCATGCTCCTGTAGTGGAAAGATTAGCCGGTTCCAGTTCAAGAACCGTTGCCCAGGGGACGCCCAAATGCAATACGCACTCTCCGTGGAGGCTCTTTCCTTGTCCCAATCGCAGCGACTTGACTGTCAATGACACCGCAAATGTCACAATTATAAAATTTCATTTCCATTCCACATGACGTTTCCATTACCAAAATAAAATGATACCATAACTATATTATATATATATATATATATATATATATATATATATATATATATATATATATATATATATATATATATATATATACCTTTATATGACTTTACTGTGATACGTAGTTAATATATTGTACCGACGCAGGCGGCGCGTCCATAAATTGCGATCGCGCCGCCTTCATCGGCACAGGCCCTCTCTTTATTCTTTGTATTTGTATTTATCATTGTTATTGTTATGTTATATGTTATTGGTTTACGTTGTTATGTATTATATTAGTTCAGTTGTTTTATATCCATCATTGCGAGCAGTCGCATTTGTATTTGTTCTTAACATCATTACAACCTTTTCGAAATTATTTAAACGTGCGTTTATGTTTATTATTTCTATTATACAATTTAACTTATCATAGTATTTTACCTTGGCGTGGCAGCGGAGTGGTCTGCCCGCCCCTTTTGTGTGTGCCCATAGCTGGTACAATATGTATAAATTTGTATCGATTTAAATAAAAAAAAAAAAATGAAAATATGTCAGTAAAATATACATTTTTATAAATTTTAGCATTGGAATTTCACAATAAAAAATAAAGTACTTAAATTTTGAACGTCTTAAGTACACCGAAATACAAAATTGTAAACAATTCAAGCCTTCCGATGAAAGATATAAAATGATTAATGAAGTCGGATTCTACTTTAAATATATTTTTAATTTTAGTTTACTTTAAAAATAGAATTAAGATCTTTATAAAATTTAAATTATGAAATTGCGTTTAATCTTTACAAAATCTAACATAACATAAACTAGTTATTATTATTAAAAGTACTTTTGAATAGAAACATTATTTTTCAATTAATCTTAATTATTGTCCATTAGAAATACAGGTCTCATTTTTTACATTCATGATATAATAAAAAAGTGGTAAGTCGTGAACCTCGTTTGGGAATTGCGCAAAGTGCAAGTAAATAATTTATCACACGCATCAAGTGACTTCCGACGTAACTTTACACACGAAATCGGTAAATCGTTCAAAAAGAGGTTAGGCGTTGGCCAATCAACATGGCGCAATCAATTCGTAAATCAAACACTTATGATTAGCTTCCTACCGCTCTCTCATTAATGAACGTTGTTAAAAATTTAAACTTAATCGCGGTTAGCAGTGTGTGCTCATCCATTATTTGCAGACTTCAACGTCGACGTAAAAACTAAATCTCACGTTCGCTTTCGTTTTTAATTTTAGATTAATTGCTATGCGTAACGGATATTTCTCTTCAAAGCGGATTAAAACTTTTGAAATTTTAAATTCATCTTAATTTTTCTTGTTGATTTTTCCAGGATTTTTTATTATAACTTTATCTCATGACAGCTTTATAAGAGCAAGACAGAATAAGAAATGAGAGAAGCAGGGACTCTTATTCGGATTTATATTTTAATATAGTGGTATACCATCACAGCAGGCTGTTTTATTCTTGTAAATTGGGACAAAATAGAAAAACTTTTGTATCAAGATATCAAAAATTTTGTATATTTTTTTTGTATGACCACTATCCAGTTGAAGAAATAACTAACACTTCTAACCTACAATGACATCATTGTTTAAAATTTTGAGTATTTTTTCCTACTAAAGACCAAACAAAGCAGATGATTGGGCCTGAATTACAAAAGTCTGACCTTTATTAGACGATTTTCTTTCATCTATTTTCTCTATTACACAACAATCCATCTTTATCTAAAGGTGATGTAATAACGCAATATTAATATATATATATATATATATATATATATATATATATATATATATATATATATATATATATATATATATATATTCATATAATTATAATATCAATGTTTATATAAAATGAATTTAATTCATTTATTTATCCTATTTTCTATGCTTGTGCAAATAAGTGATTTTAAATCAACAAGTTCCAAAATGTGTCAAAACCCTATTTTATTTAAATGGAAAAAATCAAATGCATTTAGGCACGGTCAAATATTAATATTAAACGGAATTATTGCCAGCACAATTTTTACCTTCCGCTACCCTTGGTAAGGGAGGTATTGGGATCGTGCTAAAAATCGCATATCGAGATTTTGGTAAATGACTAGATTTTAAGGTACCTAGAATCCAAATTTAACATTTTTACGATGATGTATGTGTGGATCCTGCACTCTTAACTAAAAAATTTTGAAACCTTGTATTTCGAATTTTTTCTGTAATGGAAAGAACCCATTAAATTTTGGTGAAAATCGGTAAACCGGAAATGGCACTTTACTAGAAGCTCAAAATTCCTTTAAATGTTATTTTTTCGAGATTAATGTTATTATAAAAATTAAAGATTATTAAATTTTCTATGGCTTTGCATTAATACTTTTTATATATATTTTATGGATAAATATATTAAATTACCTATAATTTAAATCCCAGAGCGTACGCTTTAAACAAACAAAACGCAGTTATTCAAATGTGTGTAAATGACAGATAAATGTCACTATCAAAGAACTAATCATTTCAAAATAATATTAGTAACGTTTTCAAAAGTAAAAGGAAATAGAACAATAGAAAAGGAATTCAATATAGTTTCCAGCATAAGTAAATATAGGTATGTATTTAGATTAATAAAAATTAACGATTAACAAAAATGTTTAAGCTAATCCTCATTTTTGAATTAGTGAATTCTATTCTATCCCGGTATTTAAAATTTAATCTTCATTTTATTATAGCTCCGGTGGCTCAATGTTTAGAGCAACGCCTCATCTCATTAGTGCCCTCGGGGCTCTGGGGTCGAATCCAACTAAGGTATGGTTGTGTGTGAATGTGAACCCACTCTCTAATTCGGATTTAATCCTGTTGAGGGGTTTAGAAAAAGGTAGTTACTATATTTTAAGAAATAAACTGTTAAAATTAGAGTAAAATTCGCTAATCCAAAAATAAGAATTAACTGAATATTTTTTGTAACTCGAGCTGTAAATAGCGGGAGGTCTTATGTTGACCACACCAGATTTTTATTTATTTATTTCGAACTACTTTAGGGGGCGGCCCGGCTAAAATTCGACTTAACTCCTTTTAAGGTCCAGCCTAGTACCTATTCATTATTTTTTTTTTCTACAAATCTATTAAAAGTAGGTTTTTTAATGTTTGTTTTTAGCGTTAAAAAGGTCATTTTATGGCACCAGAGTTAAAAGTGACAGATCATTGTTACTTTTGACACTAGTGTTAAAAAAATTATTATAAATACAAATTTAAATTAAAAAATAGTGTTTTTAGAAAAAATAGTGTATGATAAATGTGTTAAAAGTGATTTGATTTTTTTCGAAGGTTTGGATCACTCCGCTTCGCGACCTGTTCCAAACTTCCTTCTCACAAAATAAAATGTCACTTTTTACACTTATACCATAAATAACTATTATGAAAATGCATGTATTTTTCTTATACTAATAGTTGAAATATTTATAAAAAATTAGACTGACCAGTGGTCTTTCCCGCATCAAAATATTACTTCAGCAAAATTGATTTAATAAAAATATGAATTTCTCTATATTTTAGTGGTTTGCTCTCATAAAACTAAAATAAATTTCCCAGTAAAAATGTCCCATATTCTAGAATCTAGATAACATTTTATAGTCTTAGACTAAAGTGCAACTATGTATATCAATATCTAGAATCGTAACATAAATAACTAAAACATATCTACATATCTAATAATAATCAAGAAAATGTATCCATAAATAAAGTTTATTGTATTATAAAATACCTTTCGAATCCACGGGGCATAAATTTAAAAAGGAATATTTTCCAGCGAAAAATCCACTTTCAGGGCATTGCATCTTAGTAGGCCATACCATGCCAGCATCTCGATATGCGTGCACACGTCAGCATACACACATATTTATGTCAATTCCAACACCAGGGATGTCCTGACGCCCACGCGGGGTTAAAGCGACGTCGAAGTCAAAGCAAGCAGGGTGGAAACGACGCCGTAACGAAACGCAAGGTGAGGGTGAATTCCCATTGCGTGCAATTTTTGATAGAGATGGTACGATTCCCAGGGGGAAGTATTTTTGAAATTGAAATGTACGGGGAAAGTAAAACTTGACTCTAAAGAAGAAAGGGACATTGAATTGAATGGAAACGTGAAGAATTCATGTTTTAAATAATTGTATATTTTGTAAACTGCGACTCATGTTTTTCGGGGGCGATAGGCGACAAATAAGCAAGTCACACTAGGCGATAGTCAAGTGGGTGGCGGAGACAATCATCTGAATTGTCATTTAAAAATTATACAGGGTTAGGACAAATACAACTTGGTGGATTTTTTGGAAATAAGAAAATAGTTAAAAGTGACGCTCTAAATTTTCTAAACAAACTTTAACGCACAATTACACATCTATTATTGGAAGTGTATATTGCCTTGCCCAGACAGGCAGAGCAACAAAAAAAAAAAAAAATAGTGAACTGACGCAGACGCGCAGAAATGGACATAGATTTGTATAAACAGTTGGCGTATTTTATATTTATGCCCATATTTATAAAAGACGATATAACGCTTCGTAATAAAACAAACCGTAATAATTTAACAGTTGTTAAATATAATAGAGTATTCACAAAAAATAAAAACAAAATATAACGCTTCGTTTTGTAACAACAGATTCCTAGTGATATTTCATATCAGGTCAAACAAATACAAAAAATTATGTGTGAAGATTTCAAATGGACACTGACATTTGTTTAAATGCACTCAATGCACAGTTTGACAATATTTTGCTTATTTTGTGGTTGTAAAGATGAATCAGGTGAAGAAAAGGACACAGGGAAAATATTTTTTAATACACAATGTGAAATACAGAAAATATGGAATAGTAAAATGATACCTGGGAAAAAAACATATAAAAATTCATGTAAAATATAAACTCAAGATGATGTTAATAATATTGAAGAAGCAGATGATTATGATGATATCGATAAAACAAATAACATTTTCCAATACTTATATTTATGTAATTTGGTAATATCATTAAATAATATTATAATTGAACGTATCTTATGACAATAAAATTGAAATGTACACTTGACATGTCAATGTCAATAATTACATGCACCGAATTTTAACAAATGAAAATATTGTTTTTTAACGCGCCGTTATACGTATAACAGTCGGAATTTGAGTCGTTAAATATTTCGAAGGAGTTTACGGTTGTTACGGATATCGAATGTTTATGAATAAAAAAAATTGCTACATTACGGGCGTTTTCAATATAACGAAGCATTACCCTTGTTACGAACTGTTATGAATACGGGCATTAGTGCCTCAGATTCGCGCAACCACTAATTTGATTGTTTCAAATAGTAATAAAATATTGACTAGGGTTACAGGGTCCAACGGAATTAATTTTTGTATCTCCTTCAGACCCTTAAAACCATGGTTAATGTAGCTTTTGCCGTCCCTGAATGGAATGTTATATTGTGCATCAATGGGAGCCAATACTCGTAATATGACTTCTACCCTATTCTGAATACCGACCATAATACCTAACTGACAATTCATAATTGGTGGTGGTTTTTAGGTTCTGTTCGACAAGATTCCGTCTGTTCAATATATGTGCATGTGCGACAGTTCACAAAAAAAATTGCGGCTCTGTCTGGACAGTGCAGTAAACACTCCCTTTATTATTTTATTGCCCAAATGTCTGGCGCCCATTTGGTTATCGCTCAGTTAACCATCGCCAACCAATCAGGGCCGGATTGGGAAGATTTAGCGGCCCGGGAAAATTCTAGCATGATCAGCCTCATCTCCAGTTTTTTTTTTTTTAATTTATCATTATATTGCCACAAAGTAATAAATTAGTTTTGGTGTTGGATAATACGAATTTTTTGCCTACATAGAAATTGAACAGTTATAAAAGATATTGAAATATAAAAAATGCTCCTAAAAATAGTATTTAAAATATAGAACATTCTGTAGTTAAGAAAATAACATTTAGTTTCGTTTAAAAGTTGTAGACAATATTAAATTATTAATAAATGGAGAGCGTGGAAAATTCTGAAGCAAAAATTTATATGATCAAACCTAATCTTGAAAACGAAGAAAATAAAGCATTGAAAGATTGGATACCAATTTATATGATCAGAAAATATAAGAGCTTTTGAATCAAGGAAATTTTAAGAAACTTGGAAAACATTCTACTTCGTCTATAGAAAACAAAGTGTACCGTACTCTTAAGAAATATAAAGAATTATATTCCGTTTAGAACAAGAACAGATCTCACTCCATGTTTTAGCAAGCTTCCACACCTGTACGGGGGGCTTCCAAAATTCCATAAGAAAGATTTAAGCATCTCAGAAACCCGTCAAAAGTTCCATAAATTCTCCTACTTACAAACTATCACAATTTCTATTACCAATCATTCAGCCACTTCAAGGAAAAAGAACATCATATGTGAAGAATTCAAAACATTTTGTAGAACTTTTAAGCTAAATACAATTACAACCACAAAATCTTCTTGTCATATTTCCAAGACACAGGTAGATATTTTGTAAAAGAAAATGGTTTGCTGATGGGTTCTTCTCAGTTATAGCCAATTTATACAAGGAATTTTTTGAAGAATTAACACTAGATACAGCCAATATAAGACCTAAACTTTGGCTTAGATATGTCGATGATACTTTATATTAGGTTCACAATTTGAGAAAAAATCTCATGAGTCCTTCCGTTCTTGGATGTTTCAACAAAAAAAACGAACCATGTACTAGTAATATCCGTCTACCCTACCGTAAACCAACACACCAATACCGGACAATACCTTAACTATAATTCCAATCATTAAAAATCTACAAAGGAGGAAATTATCAAAACCTCATATATTCGACATCGGACTATATCTGCAACACCAAAAGAAATTTTATCAAGAATTATAAAATATTAAAAACGATCTAAATAAGAACGATTACCCGGTGAAGTTAATTAGATGGTGCTACGTACTCAAATTTTAATTTGTAATCATCGAGCGGCGGCCTCAAAAAGTCGCGGCCTCTCGGGAAATTCCCGATTATCCCGACTGGCCAATCCGGCCCTGCAACCAATAGTCCATTTCAGAAATTCAAACAACAAAGTATTACTGCCGTTCGCCGAAAAAATATATTCATTTAATATTTTATAATTGGTTTAAGAATATATTTCACTTTTTCACATACTAAAATAAGTTTTTATTTGTAACGTAAGAATTTAAATCGTATCTTATACTCAAATTATTAATTTTAACAAATCCTGGGTACATGCCAGCGTTGCGTATAATTTTGAAATGCCACAATTTAACGATACTAAATTTGTAGTTCAGAAAGTAAATGTAGAGGGCAATCAAATTTCTGAAATGGTATATTATTAGATAGTTTTTATAACAGACTTTCTTCAAACTTTAACTTGGTAAACTCAATTATGAATTATGTTTTGGTGAATGTAGTATGTAGTCCACAAAGATTTTACTAGACACCAGAGGCGTACACATAAGGGCGAAGGGCGGTCCAGTAGATGTCCCTAAAATTTAACAACTATTCAACGTTGCGTATAATTTTGAAAAGCCACAATTTAATGATACTAAATTTGTAGTTCAAAAAGTAAATGTAGAGATCAATCAAATTTTTGACATGGTATATTGTTAGATAGGGGCGAAGGGCGGTCCAGTAGATGTCCCTAAAATTTAACAACTATTATATAAAATCAAAAAATAAATATGGAAAACTGCTAAGTATATTATAAATAAATAATAAAAAACCATGAAATCTTGCTTCACTTTTCACCAAAAATTAAGTCACAGTCCCGAATTTAAAAAAATAGCACTACAGCAGACTTTAATTCCTGGGCGGTTCCCAAAAAAATATCCTGTGTGCGCGCCTGCTATACGCTAAAAATACTTCAATAGAAATCTTATAAAAGTCATGCATTTTTTTTGTCATTATATTCCAAACTTTTAATATAAATTATTATGGGTACCCAGAGTAGTATTCGTTATTTAAAGATTTAAAATTCACATCAAACGAGCATTCCTTTAGAAATTGCGTTGCTTGTGTATCTTTTTATTATACAAATGTACCAAGCCTTTAGAAATACAAGAACCTAGAGTACTTGTATTAGTCCACTGTGAATCAAATATTTATTCTAGAATGTGTTTTAAAAGAATAACTTGTTTACAGCAAACTGCAATGCAACGTAATTTATTTTCTGCTTTAATACTGGAATATATGGAATAGTTTTAATTTGCAATGCAGGAAACTTCGTTGTGAGACTTACACCAAGAAAGAAATGAGAACAGTAATATGTTTTCTTCACTCAGATCTTAGACGAATGAAACTTGCAGAGATTAATTTAAAAATGAAACCCAATGTGGGAAATTTCCCGACTGTGGTATGGATTAGTTGCATTTTCTTCTGGATAGGTAAGATCTTACAAAATATTAAATCTCATGTACACAAAATATATTTACATTCAATTTTACACAGCAATTTGCTCTGAAAATCGACAACGCGTTTGGATATATCTAAACTTACAAAGACAGATTTATTTATTATTTTGTGTACATGAGATTTAATATTTTGTAAGATCTTATCTACTCACAAGAAGTGTAAGTGTTTGATTGAGATTTCGATTACTTGTTAACACTCAATAAAAAACAATATTGACAAATTATTTTAAGACTTCTTATATAGATAAGTAACTACATACATTTGCTTTTACCAAGAACTGAATCTTTAAAAACGAAATTCTCCCATGTTTATTTTTGCCTTTTCGATCCTCCTCCTATTGAAATTCCATTTTTACACCCTGCATCGACATTTTGAGGATTGTGAAATGTTTATAGAATAGGATTATTTTCAGTTAGCAACGAATACAGTGTGACAGGGGTTGTCTTTTGCTGCCGCTTCGCCGCATATAGAAAATCCGTTGTTTCTGACACTAACGTCTGATGTAGAAGGAATACAAGTGTGTTCGAATTTCGAATCACTGGAAATATGATGTGTGTTTCTATGAAGCTCTTTCGTAGAAATTCTCATGGTTGGATGCGTTGAATTCCAGGCAATATATAAAACAGAATTCTTATTATTATAAATGATAATCCATTTTCTAATGATAGTAATGACTCATTTTCAGAGCTGGAAATAATCGATTAAAAGTAATCGAAATTTTTAATAGATTAATGATTAAATTATTCATTCATCATTAATTGATTAAAATTTGAGCATATAAAAAAATAGTAAAAATATTACAAAGTTGCGTCATCGTCAGAAGCTGGCCAGCACATCTAGTAACCACGGACGTGTTTCGCACTATTTGGTGCTCATCAGTGTGGTGTAACAATATACCTATAAAACTAATATACTGCTGATGAGAGTGAGATTTCTGAGACTAACATTGAATGAGTGCAGACTTATATATCTGCATATATAGCTGCACTTGTCTGTAAGAATAGCTCCGCGCAAGCTCCAGACATTGGCGGATCCAGCGGGGGGCGATGGGGGCGATCGCCTCCTCCTTGGTGGTTGGTAAATTTTAATAAAATAATAATTTAAAAAAAATATTATGTTGTAAATATCGTCGTTTGGTTACTTGATATGAAATAATTCAGAGCAAGTTGACAACTGCTATGCTGGGCACCCCGTATCGTGGAATAGACTCGCCAGTCGTCAGTACGTCGGTCGCAGTTTTATTAATGCGTAATGTACTATTAGGTTTCATCGTGATAATTATACATCATGTAGTACAGAAGAATACTACAGAAAAAGTATTTGTATTCCTATGTTAGATTTTATGATAATCGATTTCAGGACTCGTTTTTCTAAAGATACTCTCAATGCATTTCATTTAAGTGTTTTACTTCCCCATAATTTAACAACAATAAATACAGAAGACTTGCAAACATCCACCCAAATATTTTGGCAAAAATACAAAATGATTTTATTAAATATACAAAACGTTAATTCACTGGAAATATTTTCTGCTGAATTAACTATGTGGCGCGCTAAATGTCTACGTTTAATTCAATCTCCTTCAAAAGAAATAAATTTAAAAAATGCTGTAGAAATATATTCCTATATTGACTTTGATGTGTATCCAAATTGCCATACACTACTTGAAATATTATTAAAGTTGCCTATTAGAGTAGCCAGTGCAGAACGTAGCTTTTCCGCTCTTAGAAGGCTGAAGACATGGCTGCGAAATAGGATGACAGAAGACATAGATATAAACATTGAAAATGTAATTAATCGTTTTGCTACTTCAAAAAAGAAAAGAATTGATTTTATAATTTAATTGATTTGTATGTACAAATTTATCCTTTGTTATGCATTATATGTATTTACATATATTTTTGTTGTCAACATATCATATTTCATTGTTGAAATAAACGAAAAATCGATTACTTAATTTTGTATTTCTGTACCTTCTTTTGAAAACTTTATTCTATGCTTTAAGCTTAAATTAATGAAATATTGCTTCTATTTTATAAAATTGTCATATTTTCATATTGTCTTTTAATTCGAACGAAGTTAAAGTTTCTTAATTCGCCCCCTCTTTGGACATTTCCTAGATCCGCCCATGGCTCCAGACTGCTTTGATTTTATTGGTGTAGAACGAGAAAGGGGAACTAGCGGGAGGGAAATTCTTAGACTAACTGACAAGGATAGACAATAACGTTTGTAGCAGACTCCTCTTAAGTGAGATATAAGGCATCAGCAGTATATTTATTTATAGGTATATTTGTGTAACCTGTAAACTTTGTAATATTTTTACTAATATGCTCGTTCGGAGAAATTCGCAATTTGTTTGCAATTTGAATTTTTATTTAAAATGGCTTAGTCAAAGCTTCTCTCGGTAGATGACTCTGCAAGTACTAACATACCTTCTACAGGCTTCTTACCATTGTTAAAGATCACATGATCGCTGCCAGCACAACGAGTCGGTGCCTCTGCTCCAGGAATCCACTCACTGTGATTGTTGATTAATTCTTAACGTAATCATCAATTGGTGTGATTACTTTTTAAAATAATGGTGATTTTATTAACAAACCATAACATAACCCACCCTATCCATTACTAGTATTGTTCAATTTAAATTAATATCCGTTGACGTGGTAAAATTTGTGTTCGGGAATTTTGTGTTCAAAACTATTCTGAGAAAATGAAATGAAAATGGCTCGAATTCGATTCGAGTATAAAATGTAACCTATATTGTAAACTGATAAAAAAATGTGAAAGCACAAAAGCCCTTTTCACTTACTCTATTGTTACACTGTTCAACATTTTTTTTTTTGTTTTCGATTAATGCTTATACATTTTTGTTTGTATCAGTATTTAATCGTTCGGCCGAATAACGTAACCGGACTTGGTGTAAACAGTGGCGTAACTAAGAGTTCGGGGGCCCTCCTGCAAAAAGTTTTTGGGGCCCGTTTTAATTGTAGCGTTTGTCATGAGGAACTACATACCACAACTTGTGGAAATTGTGACTAGGCTCACCTTCATCTGAGTTGACATGTTAAGAAGCCAAATAAACAATGTGGGAAACCTGAAAATCCAAGATTAGGCACCTTTACATCCCATTAAAGTCATTATGTGTTGTGGCATTTACTATGAAAATGTGATTGGCCCGAATTTTTTTTTTTAATGAAATTGGTGGCACAGTTCACTGGTGACAATTCCAGGGAATTGATTCATACATTTTTGGTACCCCAAATGAAAGAACTTGGACAAAATATGGTACTAGCAAAATGGATCAGTATCATACAGTTTAAATAGTAGCAATTTTGCGAAAATCATTCTCGAATCGTTATTTAAACCCACGTTTTGGTAATACACATTAGCCGCCCGGTGTCCTGATTTGACAGCCCCAGACTTCTTTTTATGAGGTTATTTTAAAGGAAAACTCTAGATCAGTTGCAGGAAAATATTTGCTAAGATATCGAAATGCGATAGAAAATAAAGAGCTTGATTTTGTATAGCGAATAAGGGGCCCCTTAGCCAATATTATTTTTGGAAATTCACATTTAAAAAAATGTAGGACTAAATAAATTTGTATGTTGCTACAAAAAAGAGATTAAAATCAAAATTTCGCAGTAGTAACAAAATTATAAATCATGTAAATTGGGGCCTCTCTAGAGCCGGGGGCCCGCCCGCAATGCGGGCCCGTTAGTTACGCCACTAGTGTAAAACCAGTTCACTCCATATCGTCAATGACTTCAAAGCAACACTAAAAGCAATAATAGATGCAAAACCTCAAACTGGACCTGTGCTGTTACATAGACTTTATACATTATAGTATGTTTTATTTTATTATTTATTAGATATTTTGTAAATTTTAATTAAGAAATATCTTGTTACAAGCTAAGTAAATAAATTTGTAAAGGGTGATTCAATTTAGTCTTGCGGATGACGCACAAATTAAAAATAACTATTTCTATTTAATGTTTTACTATAATTCAATACAAGTACCTAAGTATGAAAGATTATATTTAGTCTAGGAGTGAAGGAAATAGTAATATTGTCTACAATAAAATTTTGGAAAGTAAGCAATATCCCTGATATTGATGCCGTGCTTCCCATTGCAATTTATGTCGTAAAATAAATTCATCTGAGTTTCAAACATGCTGTGTGGCGTGTTTTTCATTTATAGGATTTTTTGACTAAAAACATGTCGATCGTAAATTTCACAGCGTGCGAACCTTGCCGACTAATTACGTTCTTTAATTATCAAATATATCAGCTGGGAAATTAATTGCTGCACCTTTTAAGAAATGTCGACGGCACGTACTTAACTCCTACTTGAATAAATAAATTTTGCTTTTAGAGCCAACGAATCGAAATTAATAAACGTAATTATTTGCCGTCATCAAAGACGAATTACCAGAATACGACTGGAACAACATAAATATTTGTATAGAGTATCGATACTTCGTCGTTTGTTGATAAATCTGTTCATGGTAAATATTTTAATTGGAAACACTCCAAAGAACAGCAAATGCGGTACGTGGTACGTCGGACGTCGTAACGTCGTTGACGACATCAACTAGATTGGTAGAAGTTACGAGTAGTGCAAATTTACACACAGAACTAGCGTTAGTAGTAAAACTTTATTTACAAGACCTGTAAAATGTAGTTTGAAAATTTTATAACCAAATTTGTTAAATTTTTATTCAACTTTATAACTTGTTATTTGATTCCAACTGTAACGTTACTTCTTTGTAAGAAACTTTTTGTATTGAAATATTTTATACATTTACTTGCAACTTCCAGATAGTATTTTCATGGGCGCCCATAGGGGGGGGGGGCAAGAGAGAGCGCTTGCCCCCCCCCCCTGGCTTTTCTCTAATTTTAAGAATTTTAAAAGCAAAGTTACCATTTTTAATTGTTTTGCCACGGCTACTTATGTCGCATCCTAATGTCCTTACATCGCCTAGCTGTACAGAAACATATTAATCACTTATTGGATATATTTAATAAACATAGGAACTCTGATTTAGAAATAATTTTTACTGAACTATTTAATAGCGCTGAAGAAGTTGCACAAAATTTTGATCTTGAATTAAAAATGCCGAGAGTCGCTAGTGGTGGAAGACAAATTCACCGTGCAAACTACGAAGCTATTCTGTGCGAGAATATTTTAAAGCGGTTTTCGAAAGATGATAATGTTGCCTTTTTGCTCTATAATTTGCATCCGATTAATTTAAAACAAATAAACTATAATAATTTTACTAAACTAGCTCAAGAGATTCATTCATATTATAAAATTAACAATTTTTTTGAAGAAGCTTTAGCATGGCACGAATATTGGGTTTCAAATAAAGAAATGATTATTACTAAAGAAACTCCTGTAACAGAACTTTTATAACATTGTACATTTTACCCAGCAATCTCCAAAGCTTTGGAAATTTTAATTTGTCTTCCTCCAACTACATGCACTGTGGAAAGATCTTTTAGCACTCTAAGAAGAGTGAAAACATGGATTAGATCTACTATTAGCGAAAATCGCGATTACATAAGCGAAAATAAACAAAAATATATAGACGAAGTTCTAAATGAATTTGCCAAAGATGCAAGGAATTTTAAATTAGGATTTTCGGAAAAAGAATAAGTAGGTAATGTTGTTTATTCACAATCAGTTGGTAATATAACGATTTCTGACTTTTAAAAAGTTGGGAAGTTAGTTATTGTTAACCTTCGCGCCTTGGTCAGCTATCTTCGCCCTCGACAGTAATGAAACACTTTCCACCTCGGTTAGTAATGTACTATTACTGTATTGTAATTTTTTCCATAAATATTTATGCTGTTTTATATTTTGAAGAACAAACTTATTTTTAGTATATTATATTTTTGTATTCTTGACTTTGCCCCCCCCCCTGAAAAACATTGTATGGGCGCCCATGAGTATTTTGCTACACTAATTTTAAAAAAAATCAAGTAATTAGATTATCAAGATCTTCAGAGAAAGACCGGGATAATACAATGAACTTTCAGGCAATGGAGGATAAGAAAAAGATATAAAAGAAATAAAAAGAAAAGCTAATATTACACAGCTTTAGACTATTGGATAAAGAAAGATTGGTAGCAACTTGAAACTAAGACTTATTATTTGACAAATTGTCAGCTTAATAATATACGGAACTGAGATATAGAGCTGGTTAAAACAAGAAGAAATTAAAATATAATAATAATATATATATATATATATATATACTTTATTGAGTAAGAGACCCAATGGCGAGGTTCAGCCAAGGCTGATCTTCCACCTAACCAATTTAGATTACAATACAATGAAATAAAAATATAAGCGAATAAATACAACAATCAATCCGAGAAACGGAAAAAGAGAGAGAGAAAAAAAACAGTGACGTATAAATAGACACAGTTATAATCTATAATAATTGACATTTAATAGGCAAAGAAATCATTAGCTAACAAGATATATTCATAAACAATGTTTGTAATAGATTTGTACATGGTTTTTAAAAGTACTATAATGTAGAGATTTTAAATTTTTAGGAATACTGTTATACAATGTAGGAGCTAAATAAGAAAAAGAACTTTTAAATTTTGTTTTATTAAATGATGGTAGTGAATACAATTCATTGTCACGTAGGTTGTAATTATTGTTTTTTGATACAAGCTTATCGCACAAATATTTTGGACATGCCGAAGTCTTTATTTTATGTATTAGACAAAGAAATAGTATTTTTAAGCGATCTTCAATCACATTTAAATTAGCTGCAACACGGTACTGAGAAATATGGTCAAATTTCCGAACGCCGAAAACATATCTTAAACAGCTATTTTGGAAAAGGTTTATTTTCTGCTTATCACTTTTACTCAAGTTAGGTATATAAACCCAAGCACAATATTCTAACACAGGAAATATCAACGAGTTGACAAGACGAAGCTTTATCTCTGATGAAATTAAATTACGATATTGGTATATATATATATATATATATATATATATATATATATATATATATATATATATATATATATATATATATATATATATATATATATATATATATACATATTCAATGGAATCTCATAGCCGTGTGCCTGAATGCCTGGTCGCGAATCTGGAGATACGGGTTTGATCCCGACCGATGCCAAAAATTTTTCGGATTTTAAATGGCACAAAAGTGACCCTGGAGTACATTCTCCACGCCAGCAATGAGTGCAATTTGGTACACCTAACAAGTGAGTAATGTATAACGTGACCATACGTCCCGCTTTGGGCGGGACAGTCCCGCTTTCAGGCTGCATGTCCCGTTGTCCCCAGCAAGAGCAAAAATGTTCCGCTTTTGCAAACGGACCAAACGATATTTATTATTCCTTGATTTTTGATTTATTTTGATTACCAAGACTAACAACAAATCATCTTTGCCGAAAAATATAAAACAAATGCGTCTGCAACTGCAATCTAACGTCTAAGATTAAATCAAATCACATATTATTAATACATTGTTACCATGTCCTTGTTTTTGAATAAATAGTAAAATAAGTTTTTACAAAATTGAATGGCTCATCATTTCATCTCAATTTTATGACAGTTTACAATTATTGATATTTTGTGTGATACGACGTTGATATTCTGTGTGGTACGACGTACGATCGTACGTATTTGTGATCTGCTTGTTCTAAGTCAACAATCCGTTAAATATATTCTCTTTTCTACAATGTGTGATCGGGAAATTTATTTTTGTACATGAAAGGGGAAAAACGCGCAACTTCACATCCCTTGAAAAAATGAAACTTTTAATGTCTAAGATTAATTCAAATTACATATTATTAATACATTGTTACCATGTCCTTGTTTTTGAATAAATAGTAAAATAAGTTTTTACAAAATTAAATGGCTCATCATTTCATCTCAATTTTATGACAGTTTACAATTATTGATTTTTTGTGTAATACGACGTTGATATTCTGTGTGATACGACGTACGACCGTACGTTTTTCTGATCTGCTTGTTCTAAGTCAACAATCCGTTAAATATATTCTCTTTTCTAAAATGTGTGATCGGGAAATTTATTTTTGTACATGAAAGGGGAAAAACGCGCAACTTCACATCCCTTGAAAAAAATGTAACTTTTAATGTCTAAGATTAATTCAAATTACATATTATTAATACATTGTTACCATGTCCTTGTTTTTGAATAAATAGTAAAATAAGTTTTTACAAAATTAAATGTCTTATCATTTTATCTCAATTTTTTGACAGTTTACAATTATTGATTTTTTGTGTGATACGACGTTGATATTCTGTGTGATATGACGTACGATCGTACGTATTTGTGATCTTCTTGTTCTAAGTCAACAATCCTTTAAATATATTCTCTTTTCTAAAATGTGTGATCGGGAAATTTATTTTTGTTCATGAAAGGGGAAAAACGCGCAACTTCACATCCCTTGAAAAAATGTATCTTTTAATTATAAGGCATTTGACCTTGAATGGGGGAAAAAATTCGCCTGCGGCGCCGTTTAGGGTCGGACCTCCCCCGGATCACGCTGTCCCGTAAAAAATAAATGGTCACGTTAGTAATGTACCATGATTTTATTTTTACATCTTGGTGATAAAGAATATAGAATCATTGTTTTAAAAAAGATCAAGTTTCAAATAAATATAATACTTTGAAATTATTTGTTTAACAAAAAAAGATAACAGGATCATACTTTCTCTGCCAGCAGCAGGGGCGTAAACTACGTGGGTGCACGAACGCAAGCGCACCCACTGAAAGTAAAAGTGGGAGCTATGATTCTGAACCAGTTTTTAAAAATATCGATTGCAAGTTGTATTTTCGATTTTTGTATCTACTTTCACTGAACGAATCGATCTTTTTTTTTATAAAAAAAATCGTTAAAATATAATTTTGCATCATTTCTTCGCGAAGTACGGTACTTTAGATTTACTTTTGATTTGACTATTTCACTTCTTCCTGTCGTTCTCTGGTCAATGGTCTGTGGCAATTTGTCATGTTTGTGTTGTATTATCTCAATTATTAATAAATTAAACCATTTTAATTTATAACGTTGCCTTTTTATGACATCTCAATATAACTGAAATTCAATTTTATAAGTAATCGATTTATTGCAGATCGATATTTAGCATCTAGATCTGATGGTATATCGATATTAAAAGTTTTGATTCGTATCGATTCGTTGAATTGATATTCTCTTGATTTTTACCGATCTCACAGTAATTTTGCCCTAACAGTTTAATTATATTTCATATATTGTAATAATATGGCGGTCGATTAAAAAAAAGTTATGAGCTAATCATGGTCGTGACACTCAAGTTACGTAGAATAGTGGATCACTAATAATAACAAAAAATATCATATGAAAAGATGACTTATGTCCATATGGACTATCATAACAAAATTTCATTCAAATCGGACAAAGCGTTCTGTTATAAACAAAATATATTTTTTTAGAAGAACTTTGAAGCAGAATACTTGCTAAATGGTACACTTTCGGATATAGATAAAATCAGATAAATCTTGTTATTTTTAGACCAGGAGTCTGTGGTTAAGCCATATATACATATAATTTAATATGTGCATAATAAACGAACTATGCCATTTTTACTTTGCATTTATAAAAATATATACACTTATTTAAAATAAAAATAGTGCACCCACAGCCAAAATTAAAAGTTTACGCCCCTGGCCAGCAGCAGAACAAGTAAAACTTTATTGCCTAATAACAGTGAAAATTTTTAAAAAATCCTACTGATCTACTATAAAAAAATATCATCAAGGTTTGAGTTTGCCAATCTGCTTCTATTTGCAGCAACTATCTATTTCTATCTATGCACATAGCAAGTAAAATGCCGCTAACAATTGCAAACGAAACGTCAATAATATTGCAGTCACTAAAATACCTGTATTCTCGATGAATATTTGCATCGTTTGACATTTTAGCTGCAATAAAAGTTTGTGTAACTTTTTTGAGAAGTTTCTTAAAGTTGCTAAAAACTTTCCTCACAATTTACATGTCTTAATTGACGAATATTTTCTATCTCTTTTTAATTGAAAATCTATATGACGATATATCTGCAAGGGTTACTTTTGTGCTATATAAGAATACAAAATAATTTTGAAATCGGAGAATGGACCATGAGCTGTGCTGTCCGAATTACCTAACGCACACAGTAACGCGACCCCAAATTAGTCTATAATAAAAAAATCTGATGTGGCCAGCACATTACCTTCGTCAGTTCTATGTATTTTGTACAAATTTCATACGGAAAGTTCCTTGCTAAATTAAATATTCTATTTCTTGTACATTACCTTCTGGTAGTTGCATGTATTTTATGCAAATTTTATACAGAAAATTATTATTTTGTGACGTTTTCTATATACAGTGTAATGTATCTGCAGAAATAAAAGATTTATTATTATTATTATTATTTCTTGTACATTACCTTAAAGCAGTTGTATGTATTTTATACAAATTCCATACAGAAAGCAAAAGATCCTATATTTTTAGTTAAATTATAAGACACACACACTATGTCAATTTCACTTGACACTGACATCTTTCAATCAGAATTTTCTTAATATAGTAGCTGTTTCCATAGCTATGGCTACTTTATGAAATTTAATTTCTTTATAATTTTTTAACTCTATATCCATTTAATATTGCAGTCAAATCGTATAGAGAATAAAATATTCTTTAATATTTATAATAACATCAAATGTAAATATTTAACATAGTTTTTTCAAGAAAAACTGTTAAAATCTTCAAATGATGGTACTTCCGGTTGACCAATTGTAACCAAAATCTAATCAGCTCTTCATATGGATGTAACGAAGAAGTATACGAAAAGATTATAATTTTTGTAATTGTAGTATTAGAGTTATCGCAGATGAAAATTTTGTTACACACACACACACACACACACACACACACACACACACACACATCCACACACTCACACATCCACACACACACACACACGCACACGCACACGCACACGCACACGCACACGCACACGCACACGCACACGCACACGCACACGCACACGCACACGCACACGCACACGCACACGCACACGCACACGCACACGCACACGCACACGCACACGCACACGCACACGCACACGCACACGCACGCGCACACGCACACACACACACACACACACACACACACACAAACACACACAAACACACACACACACACACACACACGCACACGCACACGCACACGCACACGCACACGCACACGCACACGCACACGCACACGCACACGCACACGCACACGCGCACACACACACACACACACACACGCACACGCGCACACACACACACACACACACACACACACACACGCGCACACACACACACACACACACACACATACATACAGACATCATCGTAAAAATAGTAAATTCGTATTCTAGGGACCCTAAAACGTGCTTATTGATTAAAAACTCATCATCGAATTTTTTACCAAAGACAATACCTTCCTTACCTAAAGGTGACGGAAGGTAAAAAGATAAATAAATAAAGAAAGACTGAGAAACTTACTCGAAAATAGCAAAAGACAAAGGATGCTATAACTCTTTAATTTGTAAGAAACTTTTATTTTAACATTTTTAATACTATGTACAACTACACCGCTTTTTGTCTTGCTTGTAAAAAGAATTTTTAAGAAAATTATCCACTAAATAGGAAGTTGCTAATGAATTATTGATTACCTACAGTTCACAACAAACTTTAACTTAATAGTTTGCAAATTAACGTTTTCTTTGAGGAAGTAAATAACTTTCAAATGTAACTCGTACTCTTGCATAAACACTACAAAATTAATATGTCTTGTCTTTAGATCTTTGAATGCTAATAAACTTCCAAGTTGCTGGGCGAAGTTGTAACACAATTAACCTCACTGACCCTTCCGTCTCTAATATTTCTGTCGGCGTAGATTTGCCTACTACCATATACTGCTAAGGTTTAGATAAATAATGCACATTAGGACATATTTCAATATTCATATTTCATGCATTATAAATTTCAGGAACTCCTACGTAATACATATATTACGGGTCGCATTCTGCCGTAAGTGTTTGCAGAATTCAGTTGAGTTCTAAACTTTTTGTTCATAATTTCTTTGCTTCGCCACATTTTTCCAGACTACATAACTACGGGAAGATATACTTTCTTATTGAGATATTGAACAAGGGCGGATTCAAAAATCAGATCTATCGAGAAATAAATTTAATTGAATTGGGAATTTGAAAACAGTCACTTTTGCCTCCCGCTACCTTTGGTAAGAGAGGTATAGTGATCGTGCTAAAAATCGCATATCGAGATTTTGGTAAATGAGCACGTTTTAAGGTCCCTAGAATCCAAGTTTAACATTTTCACGCTGATGTGTGCGTCCGTGCGTGCATGTGTGTGTGTGTGTATGCGCGCGCGTGTGTGTTTGAAACCTTGTATTTCTAACTTATTTTAATATAGAAAGAAGCCGTTAGATTTTAGTGTAAATCAGATAACCGGAAATGGTACTTTACTTAAAGCTCAAAATAGATTTTCTTCGAAAAATACCTTTAAGTATTATTTTCTCGAGATTTGTGATTTAAAAATTAAAGATTATTAAATTTTCTATTGATTTGCATAAATACTTTTTCCATATATTTTGTGGATAAATTTATAAAATTATCTATAATGTATATCCCTGAGCCTACGCTTAAAACAAGCACAACTCCTTGGTTACACATTTCATACCACAAATGAATGTAACTGACAAATAAATGTCACTGTCAAAGACCTAATCATTTCAAATTAATAATAGTAACGTTTTGAAAAGAAAATAGTAAATAGAATCATAGTTATATGGAATGTATCTCAGTTTCCAGCATAACTTAATATGTAAGTATGTATATTTAAATTAATAAAAATTAAATAGCGGGAGGTATTGTGTTGGACACATCAGATTTTCATTATTGTAATCATATTTTCTTTATTCTAATCAAGCAATCCACCGATTCAAATTTCGCACTGACCGGCACGAAAAACGGGCCATTTTTTTTTTGTAACAAAAATGCTAATGACAGTAATTTCTATAAAATGTTGTTATTGATAGATGTCAACTGAACTTCCTCGACCACACATCAATCATCAACTCCTAAAAACATCACTAATTAACTCCAATATTCCTATTCTTAACTTGTCATAACGAAATCACGAAATTAACAAAATGTATTAGTAGGCTTATATTGGTGTCACTTATTTCATTTGTTTGTTTCATTGTTTATTTGTCAATTCAATATGTTGAAAATGTCACTGAATGCAAAAACTGCAGCTTCTATTGTTTGTTGTCCTATGTGGACTTAATTTTTATTGTTTCCAAATAAACAATTATTAGCTATTTTAATCTTTCATTTAATAATACCAAATGGTCGTCTGTAAACCCATAATAAAAATATGTAATATTACAAAATAATAAAGCAGTAACAACATTTTTTTATATTAAAAAAATGGCCCGTTTTTCGTGCCGGTCAGTGTATATATATATATATATATATATATATATATATATATATATATATATATATATATATATATATATATATATATATTTATTTAAATTCATAAAAATTTAATAGCGAGAGGTATTGTGTTGGACACATCAGATTTTCATTATTGTAATCATATTTTCTTTATTCTAATCAAGCAATCCATTGTTATAATCAAAATATTTTTTTTAAAAGAACCGGGTTAGGGTAATGTTAAGTGAATTTATATTAGTAACAAAAATGTAAATTTTTATTCTATATCTAAAATATTTCTCGGGCCTAGTTCAATCTTATCATTTTTATTATTAGCTTACGAAGGGGGGGTGGGATGTTAATGATGGAACATAAATACGAGCATAGCTTTGTTTTCTTTCTGCTAAGATGTTTTAATATTCGAACCGAATAACGAATCTTTTATTCGTAAATATATGATACATTTTGGCAATAATGTTGGCGATTTGTTATAGCAAAAACGCAGGCAACCTTTTCTTTCTATGCTAGTATGTAAAAAATTGATGTTTTCTGTCTGTTGACAGAATCAATTTTTCCCAGGGAAAAATTTATTGCAACTATAATATACGTGACAACTACTACAGTACAGCGCTTTGTAAACGTTTTTATGTTTTACAGTTATTCATTAAGTGGTTTAATATACGACAAGGAAAACATGAAACACAAATATTTAGTTTTTTGTGTAACTAGTGCCAGGTACAAAATCTTGTTTGCATGTTACTACATTTGTTTTTTATTTATTTATGAGATACAGCATTAACATTCATGTTTGTACTCTGAAAGAGTAAAATAATGTAATACATTTTCTGGATGCCATGTTTTGAAAAAGTAATGAGGTCTTACCAGATTTTTTGTGTTACATTAATAACTGAAAGAGTGATACAAAGTGTTATGCCAGAGATCATAAAAGTTAGTTTACTTAAATTTAATTCATTCCTAAATTTACCAACGTGTTAAATTTTGGCATTACAAATTTACAAATACATGGCCGGTTCTAGGGGGGTGCGAGAGGTGCGGTGCACCCGGCCCCGCGCTTATACCGACCCCGCACGTTCGTGGCTTTGGGTTATGTTTGATCCAGTGCCGGATCAAGCCAGCGCGGGGCCCGTAGCAAATGTGAACAGGGGGTCCTTGACTTGCATTACGTATTATAATTTAGGATGTAAATAAAACAAAACATTTACAAAAAGGATTTTCGTGATTTAATGTGGGTAAATTTAGAAATTACACTCGACAAATCAATATTTTTAAGTAGATCATTTTCTATATTCATAATAGTGAGGTCATTCAAACGGTCTTGTCCCATCCTTTCTCGTCGTTTGCACTGTTTTGATATTATATAGAATTTTACTATTATAAAAAGTGGTATTGTACTGATTTCGTACTAGTCCACAGCGATTAGCAAAACAGAATTAATGACACAAAAACTCGTAAAAACTAAGACACTATAACACGACGTAAATAGTCCAATAACAACAAATAACAACAAATTTTACTCTTAAAAGAAAATAAACTTATGTAATTGTGGTAGGAACGAACGACTGAGTCGACATGGTCGGGTTATACAAACAGCTCGAATCGAAAACAATATTAGGGGATTCCACCTGTAAGTAATGTGGTGTTGCCAACTTGTAGCATAATAATGTACCTATACTCTTACAGTATGGCCTGCGCTCACTTTGAAAATAGCTACTAGGCGTGTGGCTTATAATTTTTTGATTTGTAGTTTTTTTTTGGACACAGGCGCGGGGCCCGTAGCATTTGCTGCCTCCTGCTACATGGCTAATCCGGCACTGGCTTGATCTATAATATAATTTCATTGGTATCCACAGTTTCGTACTAATAATAAAAAAATAATTAATTTTATACCTACGATTTCATCAAGTACACAGTAGTGCCATCTTTTAGGCCTGGCGACAAGCGCCGTAGTAAATAACTTTGCAGCATTAAGAGCACGAAAAGTTCATTTTAATATGTATACTATTATTCACAAAAGACGACTACTCAGGGTCATTTGTTCGAAGAAAGAATACACATCACTATACAGCAGTAGCTTGGCAACATTTTGTATTAGAAAGAGAAAGATTGTTTGACTTATGTCTATTTAATTTATGTGGTGAGACAAATATACGTAAATAGTGGCTTTACTTTCTAACACATTATAAATAATAAGGACGTATGGCGTAAAATTACTGATACCTAATTATCTACTACACTGCCCTCTGTGCTAATATTTACCCAGTGGCGTTGCCGTTTAAATCAAATTATTATTACTTGGTTTATAGTTAAGACTATATTTCTGAATTTTGCAAAAAACAAGTGAAGAACATAAATCTTTCAGAAAGGCATTATTTAGAACGAAGGATAATTTTAAAATAAATTACTCTTATTTTTTCAGTTAAGATGTGTCCATAAATATTTCATGTTGCACGCCTATGCTTACGAAATGCAATGAAATTATCTGCAAGTAATATTATATCACACGGCTCACAAATGACCTTGAATAGTCATCTTTCGTGAATAATATGTTACTAGTCTTCGTATCACGTAAGAAAATTTCAAATGGTACTTGAAAACCGAGGGTTTTTATTTTATTCTGCCGATCGTAGAATTTATTTCCATATCTAAACCAACGATATTTTCTTAAATGAAATGAACACTAACAAAATCTCTCTATTATTTATAATATACCTTTGTTTTATTATAATTATATTATATTATAATAAAACAATGTCAATAATAAAACAGGGTGGTCAGGCGTCCCGTATATATGGGAATGTCCCCTGTTTCAGCTAATATTTGACCGTCCCGTAAAGTACTATTCGGGACGCCTAATTGTGAGGAGCGCAATTGAATTAACATTTATACATACATACATACATACATACATACATAAAATCACGCATTTTCCACTTAGTGGGTTAGCACAAACCCGAAAGAATAAAAATAACATCATCCAAAAAATAATCAGTCTCTCTTTCAACAACATTCTTACTAACCTGACATCATAGGTACAACATATATTCCTCACTCTTAACATATTAAAGTGACCGATTCCTGTCTAAGCACACTTCTTTCGCCTCGGCCACATTCATAATCGCATTCATACACGCTCTTCTTCTCTTCCCACTCGGAAACTTCCTCTCTTTTAGTACCTTATCAATCACATCCATCCACTTACACACTCGACGGCCACGCAATCGAACACCCTCAATTTCACCAAGATATATTCGCTTTACAAGCCGTTTACTCTTCATTCTCTCCACATGACCAAACCGTCTCAACTGGCTCATTACTACAGATTTATACAGCGTAAGCCGTAACGTAACGTACCGTGCTGTGGCGTATTGTAACGTATCGTAACGCGTGATTTTTCTAGGCTATTTTATACAGAACTTTTACGGTACATTTTCGTAAAAAGTATACTAATGCTCTGTCGATACAAGTGTAGTGTACATCAGATTTGTATTTATCAGGTTCGTTAGTTTATTCGCAATGCACTATATTTCATATACATTTTCATTTAATATATTAATCTAAACTTCCACACATGACACATGTCACTTATGTCAGTCAAAGTCACACAATACAGATTATTCGTAATGTAGTATTTTTTTTTATATTTACATCCATTTAATTTAATTCCAACTTTGACATAATTAGCCACACAAAAACAGACTAGAGCGAAGGGCAGTAATAATTTTAGTAATATCGCAACGTACCGTAACGTGCCGTAACGTAGAATGATAAAAGTTGGCGATCTTTGGGTTTCTAACACGTTACGGCACGGTACGTCACGTTACGGCTTACGTCTGTATAAATTATTACATATGTATGCATTGATTTATTCTTTACGTTACGTTACGACACGGTACGTTACGGCTTACGCTGTATAAATCCAACATTAAATATATTACATTTTATTTTGTGCAGTTCATTTGAATAATTATATTGTTACTCAGTAATATAATATTTTAATTTAATGCAACATTGTGTTTTCAGATTTTCTGTTTCTGTAGTTATTGCTTATATGCACGCATCATAATTGTATTTTAATTCCTAAATGTATTGTAATGAATTCGCAAATTTTATTAGAAAAAATAAAGTTGCAAATAAAAATGTATTGGCAGCTGTAAAATCGCAACAGAAATATAAAATTAAAAATGTTTTTTAATATTTAAGACTGACAATGTTACTTAATTTTTCTTAATTTTATGTTAATATTTTATTTTAATGTATTATTTATCTAAATGTTTTCTTACAATAAAATAAATTACTAGTTTCTGACTTCTATCCGATTTAATTTTTTTAAGAATTTATTAAGTTTGCTTCATCGTAAAAAACTTAATGCATTAAAACACGTTTGACCTTGAAAATTTTTAAAAATTGCCTAAGGCGCATTTTTTGTCACAAATTTTGAATCCATCGATATATGTCCCGTATTGTGAAATTATATATCTGGCAACCCTATAATAAAAATATTTTGTAATTATTTCTTCATATTTTAAAGTGACCTCGCAAAAAGATTTTGCACCGGGCCTCACAAGATCTGAGATCGGCACTGTACAAATGTTATCTCCAATGGGTCGTATGGGGGTTCCCTATATTACATTTTATAATTGACCATTTCTAGCCCTGAAGAACACTGTAGTTACAGTTGAAACGTAGGCCAGAAAATAAATAATTTTCACTAGACTGCGTGTCTGATTATTTTACGTTTTTCCATTCCGCTATCAGTCAATCATCGTATTCAACCCATGGCAAATGAAACTGTATTATCAGCATATACAAAGCAGTTATCCGTTCTCGGTCTAATAACGTGAATAACTGTTGTTGAAAGAGGAAAAAAGGTATAAAACTATTGAATTTAAATATCATTGTATTGTCTTTGAAAACTAACGACCATTGAGGAAGAACAACAATTTTTTCGTATCAATCGACGAGAAATATGTAAATCGCTTACTTTATCCATATTCGAATATCTATTCGAATTTGTAATATACGGCTGACACTTTTATCTAGATCTAGAGGAAGGTAATAAACTAAAGACTACAGATATTACAGTAAAAAAAATATCAAAGACGTCTTTCAGTTACAGATCCCAGTTGGGAAAGAAATCCACCGATTCAAATTTCGCAAGGTCCGCTTTAGTGTGTTATACAGTCAGGTGGAAATATTCTGTTTCTTTTTTTGAAAGAATTCCAATTTCCTTTTTCTTAGGCAGGCCGGCCCGAAGTTCCTGAATGTCAAACGCGCCTTCCCTGGAAGAAAGTATAAAGCGGACTTGCATATTCATGCCGATCGTTCGCGGACGGTTATATGAAATTTTTTTATTAATAAGTTACATTTTCATTTCCTTCTTCGCAACTCAAATCCATACGTTCCCGGAAAAGAGGAAGGTACACTCGGATATTAAAGATACTACAAACATGCCGCTTCATTTAATAAATTTATATTTGTTTTACCGTATGAATAGTCTGTAATATACTGTGCAAACATCTTACGTATTTGTACAAAATATATTTCCAAGAAATTACGCTGCAGGTTAAATTACAAACTAAAGCAAGGAAATTGCTCCCTTATCCAAATCAATTATTTTTCTTAGTAATCATACTAACGACTTCCTTCTGTGAAGTAGTTAGTTCATCTATTCTTAGAAAAATGTGCGGAAGAACGGTAAGAATTTTTCTATTCCAGACAAGAACTGAGAGAAAATTTAAGAAAAATAGTAAAATTTGGAGCTGGTTTATGAAATAAAAGTACGTATACGTCATCTACAACGTGTAACATGTGAAATGGCTTAAGCAACACAGAACATCTAGAGGCTGATGTGTTGAAACCAAGAAGGATAGGACGCCTCTGTATAACCTTCGGAATGCGTACATATATAGGTGTGGGGTCAAAATGACCTCAACGATGCACTCCGAAGAATAATGATCCAGACCAACACGAGAATCTTAGCAGTCCATTAAGCGATATATTCGGCTATATGGCTGCCATTATTTTGTGGACACTTTTCCATTGGTCTCTGTGCAAACATCTTACGTATTTGTACAAAATAGATTTCCGAGAAATTACGCTGCAGGTTATATTACAAACTAAAGCAAAGAAATTACTCCTTTATCCAAATCAATTATTTTTCTTAATAATCTTACTAACGATTTCTCTGTGAAGTAGTTAGTTCATCTATTCTTAGAAAAATGTGCTGAAGAAGTGTAAGAATTTTTCTATTCCATACAAGAACTGAGACAAAATTTAAGAAGAAAAATAGTATAATTTGGAGCTTGTTTATAAAAGAAAAGTACGTATACGTCATGTAGGTACAACGTGTAACATGTGAAATGGCTTAAGCAACACAGAACACCTAGAGGCTGATGTGTTCAAACAAAGAAGGGTAGGACGTCTCTGTATAACCTTCGGAATGCATACATATGTAGGTGTGGTGTCAAAATGACCCCAACAATGCACTCCGAAGAATTATGAATCCAGACCAACACGAGAATCTTAGCAGTCCACATTAAGCGATATATTCGGCTATATGCATGCCATGATTTTGTGGACACTTTTCTATTGGTCTCAAGGAAGAATTTCTGAAGAAGATGAGTCCTCGCCGTCTTAGTTTAAGCAAAGACACATAAGGACTAGGACTAGTGTGACTTTTAGTACGAGTACAAGTTACAATAATAGTTATTTGTATATCAAGGCCGCGAAATCACTCTTTAGCGTACCGAGAGAAAAATTGTCGCCGAGGCCGCTTGCAGCCGAGGCAATACAATTTCGAGGGCGCTAAAGGATTTGGACAAGGTGTACACAATATTTTTTGTGCAACCGTAAAAAATATGTAATTACAAATTTTATTAATTTTCAACAGTTTCATTATAAATAGAAAGTTAGCTTTCAAGGTGGCTATGGGATTAACATTTGTTAAACAAAACCATGCAATTCTCAAGTGTCAAAGTGATTGTTTACCTAATTTCGCGGTCGTTACCATAACAACCGTCGCGAAATCAAATTTCGCAGCCTGTATTGTGGCTGCGAAATGCTTATTTCGCGTCCGGTTGCACAAAAATATATTAATAGATCAGAAGAAACTGGCATGTAAATATGCGGAGAACGCAGCAACGCAGAAGTAAATTAAAAGAAAAAGTATGAAGAGGTAATGATTTTGAATCATCGCTGACGAATAGTAATTACACAGCAAATCATGATATAACACCTTTTCGATAGATATTTATGTGCGAATTTTAATTTTCGAACGCAATTGCGAGGTTTCCTACATGAATAGAACAAACCCATTTATTGAAGTTTCCGATTTATAGTTTATCTTTGGGTTTATCATTCGGTTCCGGTTCCGGTCCCGTCACATCGCAGCAAGAAGTTTTGTCTAAATCTAACAACGAACAGAAATATAAAGGATGTGCGTTTGTAATTCTATAAAATCAAAATTAGTTTCCCCGCTGTATTTGAAAATATTTTTGAAAGTGGCATGAAAAAAATATATCTACGTCGTAACTTTATTTTTTAACATCATTTCCTTTTGCATTCTCGTAAATTCCAACAAGCAAATGCAAAATTCATACAAGAAACAGACAAGTCCAAATATTTTTTTTTCTCTTATTATTGTGATTTTTAAATTAATGACGGGTTCATAAAATACATATTCAAGCTGAATACATTTTTTATGATTATTATAAATACGAAGAAAATTGTCATATACAGTGTGTATCTGGGGAGACGAACCCCCCCCCCCCTTAACTTTTTTATTATAAGGAATAGAAACATTTTCTTCATATAGAAGTTTTATTAGTAAATATACTATCTGATGACAGATACAGAAATTATTATAAAGTCAGGTTTACATGATATGACTAAAGCTATATTCACATTCATACTTTTTTAATGCGTAATGATAATGCATAAGACATAACTTTAATACATAGTGCCAATGCGTAAAATTTATTTGATAGTTGACATCTGTATTTATTCAAATTACCAGTCAAATTTCAAGTTTTCATGGCAGGAAAGGATTGCTGAAGCGTATTTCCTTGTTTAATTTTATTTGAGTACATGGTACTCCAAATGGTAGCACTAGATGCAGCTATTTGTTTTCTTCGAAATTGAAGGTTTAAAAATTTCTCGCAAATTTATTGTGACAGCTGTCACAAATTTACGTAATGCATTATGCGTAATGCATAAAAGTTTGGAGTTTGCAAAGATTTGTTGCTATGCATTATGTTTATGCATTATGCGGTAATATTAAAACTAGCTGTGAATGATCCTGTGCGTTGCCATATAACAAACTTCGTTACGAATTATCTATAGGGCGCAAGCAAACACGTGACTCGAGCGACCTTGATTTGCTTGGGATCAGCTGATTTGTGTGCGCATGTCATTTTGACAAGAATATTGTCAATTTGACAAGACTAAAGTTTTGACTTATTTTGATTTTGAATTGCTAAAATGTTAATATTTTACAATTTTTAGGTAGTAAAACACATGTAAATAAAACTAATAACACTTTAGCAGTTAAAAATCAAAATAAGTCAAAACATTGGTCGTGTCAACATGACATTGTTCTTGTCAAAATGACATGCGCACACAAATCAGCTGATTTTAAGCACGTCAAGGTCCTTCGAGTCACGTGTCTGCTCGCGCCCTATTAGCACTATGTATTAACGTTATGCATTAAAACAGTAGCTGTGAATGAAACTTAACTTTTATTTTCAAATGGGAACCTGAAATTGTTTTTATTCAAATATTAGGTGGCTATATGAGAAAATAAATAAAATGTAAGAATGTTATATAACTTAAAATGCTAAAACAAAATTGTTTTAACTTGTTTTTATAACTGAAATTATTGTTTTAGGTTTAATTAAAAGTACGTATCTACGATTTTTTTTTTACTTGAAATAAATTACTCCTGCATGGTCTGAGGCTCTGTAAAATGGTCATCCCGAGTGCAGTCATCCAGATTAGCGCCTCCAAACGTCCACCGGCAGGCGGCAGTGGAACGAACTCTAACGTCGCCATTATTCTATCCCGTGATTCATGTCCGTCGTCCGTAATAGGAATTCACCTCAGGCAGTCGTTAAATGAATTATTTTCAGTGTTATGTTACGCGCTCTGGTGTGTATCTGCGTTTATGAAAAACGCGACATCGTAAAAACGCCCGGTTCACATCGGATAGCGTTTGAAATATCGCCCGATCGATTCGCGTATTTCGTCGGGCGGTGGCGCGGCCAACCACCATTGCGGCGTGGCGGAGGCGGAGGTGGCCGACGAGGGTTTGGTCCCTTGGTGCAGATCCTCCATCGAGCCGAGAGATGTAGATTTTACATCGCCTACATGCTCTAGATATGTTATACACTCAGGTGGCTAGCTTACTGCCAAGAAAAATATCCCTCAACTTTTCGATTTTAATCGAAAGAATATTTCAAGATGCCAGAAAGAAAAGACGGCCTAAACAACATTTTAATTTAGAAGAAACACAATATTCACAATAGAAAAGATGGGCTAATCAAGCACGTTGCAAAAAAGTATATGCATGATAACCAAATACAGTGTATTAAAAAAAAATCTGATGTGGACACCACACGACTTCCTTGTCCGCAAGACCAATATGAAGATGAAGTATGGACCCAATTATAAAATTGCACGTGTTTGACGTAATTTGACATTAACATCTATTTTTTATTTTTTGTTATTTTTTGTCCTAATCCATAGCAAGCTTCATTACAAAAACCAAAAAGTATAAAAGTTTTATATTTACATATCTCGCGTATACAAAGGGCTAATTTAATAATACTTGATGTGCTAGACGCAGAATTTAATTCTCTAAAACTCTTATTTGAAGCATTTATTTCTAAAATCAAAATGAAACCATTTTATTCAAGAAAAACTGTTAACAACTTCAGGTAATATATCACTTCCGGTTAGCCTGTTTTAACCAAAATCTGCTATGTTGTTCCAATTAATATAAAAGTCTTATATACCAAATTTGAAACGTTTTGGATTATATTTTAATATAGTTTTTCATTAAAATCTTTTATAGACTTCAAATAAAGTACCATTTCTAGAAATTATGTATTGACCAAAAAGGGAGGTGCACAACTAGATGTTATAGAAGTCCTAAATACAAAATTTCAACTTTTTACGGCTTACCGTGTTTGAGTTATGCGAGATACGTACGTACAGACGTCACGACGAAATTAGTCAGAATGGATTCAGGGATGATCAAAATGGATATTTCCGTTGAAATCTCAAAACCTAAATTTTTCGCGATTACAATACTTCCTTTACTTCGTACAAGGAAGTAAAAAACAGTAACTCGGAGTAGGCTATGAACAAAGAAACGTATGTCTGATTATTATTCAATGCAATAGCCCAGTTGTGAAAATTGATCTTGAAATGTAAAGAAAAAAGATAATAACGAAGGATACAGAGTATTGCCAATCGCCGTTTCATAATTTCTTTTCATTTCTAAAACAAGATTCAAGAAGAAAAGCTTTCATTTCTTTAAATTGACATTTATTTAAAAAAAAAATTACATACGTTTCATTGTTCATAGTCTCCTCCGAGTACTTTAAGTGATTGGATGCGGTTTGGACGATCCAAGTTCGAATCTGGATGAAGCCACAAAAGTAAGCAATGTAGTGTATTATAGTTATACAGACTATTTTTCCTTTTGTGTTTATTCATGCATCGCTGCAGTTTCTGTATATTTCCATGCCTGTCTCCACTTACGGCTTGATCTATAACAAGTCTTTCGTGACAATTAAAAAAAAAACTGATGTTCTCATTTTTCTCGAAATGTTGTTTACTGGACTTAAATCGTATATGTATATGTCTGAGACACAGATATTGATTCCCAACAATTCATATGTAACACGAGGGTTACGCTAGAAATATTGACAATATCAAAATCAGGTAGACTGTGAAAAACAAAATTTGTTCTATCATTTAAAACAATTATTTATGTAACGTTTGCACAATGTGCAACTTTTTTGGGTTTCAAAATATTGACGGTGTAGAAAATGCTGCAATAGTGAAATACATGATTACAAGAATGTTAGTTAGCAAAATGGTGAAGCGTATACAATAATATATTATTGCTGAAGGGAACTACTTTAAACATGCTCAAAATAAAATGTTTTATTCTCAAAAGGCAAAATTCAGCCAGCTTTTTACCTTCCGTCACCTTTAGGTAAAAAAGATATTGTCTTTGGTCAAAAAATTCGGTGGTGAGTTTTTGATAAATAAGTACATTTTAGGGTCCCTAGAATACGATTTTACTATTTTTACGATTATGTCTGTATGTGTGTGTGTGTGTGTGTGTGTGTGTGTGTGTGTGTGTGTGTGTGTGTGTGTGTGTGTGTGTGTGTGTGTGTTTGTGTGTGTGTTTGTGTGTGCGTGTGTGTGTCTGTGTGTGACTAAATTTTCTAATGCGATAACTTTAATACTACAATTCCAAAAATTATAATTCTTTCGTATTCCTCTTCGTTACATTCAAATGTATAGCTGATTAGATTTTAGTTATAATTGGTCAACCGCAAGTACCCTTATTTGAAGATTTTAACAGTTTTCCTTGAAAAAAAGATGTTAAATATAATTTTTCATATTTAATGTTATTATAAATATTGAAGAATATTTTATTCCCTATACGATTGAATACATTTTATACTTCATATTAAATGGATATAGAGTTAAAAAATTATAAATTAAATATCATACATTATCCAGCTATGCTTCAACGGCTGCTATATTAATAAAATTCAGATTGAAAGGTGTCAGTGTCAAGTGCAGTTGACAGAATGTTTGTGTTATAATTTTACTGGAAATATAGGATCTTTTGCTAGAAACTTTCTGTATGGAATTTGTATAAAATAAATACAAATGCCTTAAGGTAACGTGCAAGAAATAAAATCTTTTTCAAGGATCTTTTTGTATGACATTTATACAAAATACATAGTACTGACGGAAGGTAATGTGCTGGCCACATCAGATTTTTTAACTAAAGAAGCTTTTCTAAAATTAACAAAATTAAGAGAGATATGTAACGATGCATGATTAATATGAAAAGGATGCAAGATATTTCTATGGTTACTAGAAACGATAAGAAGACTAAAGAAAGGTCTGAATTCGGCTTTAATAATTCTAATGTGATTCTCGAATTTAATGGACATAAAATAGTTATCTCGGAGGCACAGATATTTTATCTGTTATCAAATAATAGATTGGACAATCCAGACAGAAGTACAAAGTACAATCTATATCATGCAGCTCCTATTAACTATTCCCGAAACTCCCAAGAGATGCGTACCTATTTCAATGTATGTAAACTGGTATACTGGTATTTACTCACGGACTAAAATTTATAATCTAAGCCAGGGGTCTCCAAACTACGGCCCGCGGGCCAAATCCGGCCCGCCAGTGTCATCAACCCGGCCCGCGACATCTAATGACCAATGTCACCAATCCGGCCCGCGACAGCTAATGGCTTATTGTTGTTATTGTTGCGGTGATAAGTTGGTTAAAAAAACACAGAATGATAATAACTCGGTTTTATTTACTTGTTAATGACAAGTATAATACGCAGAAAATTTAACTTAGGCATAATAATTAACAAATAAGTGAAATGAACCCTACTGATATTATAAACTAGTGAACATCCCGCGGTTTCAACCTCGGTAGTTATGTTGGTGTAAAGAGTATCGTATATGTATGTCTATCGATGTTTGGAATGTATATATCTTGAATCACACATATGATTTTTATTCTGAAAATCCCTCAGGAACGGAAAAGCTAAATTAACGCGAATGAAACCGCGGGGTGTTCACTTGTAAAAAAATACTAATGAGATGTAATTGTGATTTTTTACTGACAATAGTTTGTAGTTGTGGACCAATTTTACTTGTACCAATTATTAAAAGAGATTTAAAATGCTCTTCGGTTAACTTAGATCTGTAAATATTCTTCGTGTACTTCATTTTGGAGAATGTTTTCTCACACAAGTAAGTAGTACCATGAACATGTTCTAAGTTTGCTTTTTTTAACTGTATTGAAATTTTATTTTGTGGCAAATAATTATTGTTATTTTTACGTATTAATATTATTAAATTATTTATAACTTTTTTCAGATGCGTATTTTTATTTATTCTGTCACATGAAAGGGGGTTAAAAAGTGCAGTTACGCGTTACGCATTCCAGAATAAATATTCAATTTAAAGATATTTGACCTTGAACTAAAAAAAAAATTTTTCTTTACATTTTTAATTTTATTCAAATTTAGCACTGGTTTTGGCCCTCGGAACTTACTGGAGTAATAAGTATGGCCCTAATGCTAGAAAGTTTGGCGACCCCTGATCTAAGCCAATCTGGGTAAAGACAAAGTTCCACATACGAGCGCAAAAAACTGTTAACAACCAACTTCAGATTTGAAAAGAAATTGGCAAAAATCAAAGTTCAATTTGTAAAATATGTCATTTTTTGCAGAACAAAACTGACATAAATCTACAACGAAAGAATAGACTATTCTTTTATTATAACCTTTTATTTGGCTATAAAAAGTCAAAAACTCTAAAATCCTAGCTCTCGATTGGCCGTGGCCCAATTAACATTGCAATATCCGGGCGTAATAAAATAAAATGTATAAAAAAATTCTTTCATTTCATCGGAAAAAGTCAGAATGTGACTGTTATAAAATATAATTTAAAGCACAGAGTGCTGTTCCATAAATAAACGAACTCAACAAAATTGAATTGAAATTCGAGCAAAAGCAAGATTATACAATTTTAAAAGCTGAGTGAAAAAATATAAAACCAGTAACTTTCTGAAAGGAAATAATCAAAAAAGTCGATTGAGTTGAAGATTTATTTGAATTTAATTCACAATCAATTATGTTAAACATAATGATTGAGGCAGGAACGTAACTAAACTATCGAGGACAGGACATTAAATAAATGGAGTTTTACAAAAACGGCAATAAATCATAAAAGTCGGCACGCTCTAAAATACAGCACATTTTTATTGTTGTGTTTTCATCAGACACGCAATGTAGACTGCGCAGCAAATTATATTTATATAATTTAAACGTCCATCCAGCATAACAACGTCAAGCTCAAATAAAATTACAAGACCTTTGTCAGATCTTCAACGGATAATTTTTATCTTCCATCTTAATGCTATTAATTTTTTCCCTTATTTATAATTACAAAATTCTTGGTATGTGACTTACTTACATTTATTTTCTTGCGACAAAATACATACCATTTAAGCGGCACAAAGTGAATTTTACAAGTATTAATTGTTTCCTTTACGTGTTGTTCAGTAATTTATAATCTAGTAAAGTCTTTTCATAATGAAAAGGTTCTCTTATCACTACAATTAAGATTTCCACGAATTCTCATATGTTTATGTTAATCTTGATAAAAACAATATCAAGCACCTACTTTTTTATTTTTTCAACAACTTAGTCGTACCCAAGAAAAAATTTATAAAGTTTTAGAAAACGATTCTGACGTAATGAAATACTATTTTTCTAATTGGAAGGTTTTGTTGGATAAAAAGCTTCAAATGTTGTTTAAAGTAGTTTATTATTATAACAACCAAAAGACGACGTTCGGCACATGGTTATGGTCATTTTCAAGTCACATAAAGTGAAATTTACATTCAGTCAAATTTTATTGAAATTTGAGTTACATTATAAAACGACTTTAATGTGACTCACCGACCTGCAGTATATTTTAGTTTTATAGGTATATTGTTAAAAGTGACGCAACATTATAAGTTATGCTGGATTTATACAGCGTAAGCCGTAACGTAACGTACCGTGCCATAACGTAACGTAAAAAATAAATCAATACATACATATGTGATAATTTATACACACGTAAGCCGTAACGTGACGTACCATGCCGTAACGTGTCAAAAACCCAAAGATCGCCAACTTTTATCTTTCTACGTTACGGCACGTTACGGTACGTTGCGATATTACGAAAATTATTACTGCCCTGCGCTATAGTCTGTTTTTGTGTGGCTAATCATGTCAAAGTTGGTATTAATAAATTAAATGGATATAAATAAAAAAAAATAGGTATTACATTACGAATAGTCTGTCTTGTGTGACTTTGACTGACATAAGTGACATGACTCATTTGTCAAAGTTTAGATAAATATATTAAATGGAAATATATATTCGAAATATAGTGCATTGCGAATAAACTAACGAACCTGATAAATACAAATCTGATGTGCAATACACTTGTATCGACGGAGCATTAGTATACTTTTTACGAAAATGTACCGTAAAAGTTCTGTATAAAATAGCCTAGAAAAATCACGCGTTACGATACGTTACAATACGCCACGGCACGGTACGTTACGTTACGGCTTACGCTGTATAAATCCAGCATTAAAAAGTATTTGATTAACGATAATATGCATATTTAAATGAAAAAAATTGTGTATGTATATAAAATATTGTGACTTTATTATGGTCGAAGCACAGGACCACTCCGCTGTGCATCGTAGTCAAACTCCCTTTCACGAAATAAAATAACATTTTGAACACTTAAATCCTAAATAGCTATAAAATCACCACAATTATTATAGCATTATTATTAGAAAATGTCGGATAAAATATTAAAGTAGCTGATAAGCTTTCAGCTTAACCTTTATAATATTTTTCAAATAAGCGTTGAACGTGTTCCATGTTTATCAAAACATGAATTTTAATTTTATTCACAAAGAATCGGGAATGAAACATAAAAAAGTTAAACGTGTTCGTCATTTCAAAATATTTACACTGATGTTAATAAACAGCCCAACACGTAGATAGAGTAACACATCATCATCAACATCAACTTCAACAACCTACGCATCTGACAATGGTAATGATGTGAAAAATCATTCCGTTGGGTCTCGTCCGGGCAGTTTCCCGCGGCACTTTCTTTTCAACTGATTTCGAATAAATGGATTCATTTCAAAGATATGAATTTAGACGTCTCACCATTTTTCATGACCGAATGAATGTTGGGTGACAAAAAAAAAACACATAATAAATGAAACGCTGTTTCTCGTTTACGATAGAATCTCCAGACTTTGCCGTTTTTCTGTTTAGTTTGTGGTGAATAACATTCTACAAAAACTATTAACAAAATTATAAAAGCGGGTAACTTTTTCGACTCTGGTGTGGATTAGGTTTTAACAAATATATGAAATCTCAGACACAGCATTTATTTTTACAAAATCGACGGTTCTATATACTTATACCTTTTTCAATGTCTATACAATTATTCACAAACAATTTACTACATATTAAATTAACATGAAGATAGAGGAACAAATTTTTTGGAAACGTCTGGTTCTTGAAATGCTACTTATTCGGGATCATTGCAATAACATCAACGCAAGTACTGATATACAAGGCTTATATTTCTCTCTCTCTCTCGCTCTCTCTCTGTATGTGTGTGTGTGTGTGTGTGTGTGTGTGTGTGTGTGTGTGTGTGTGTGTGTGTGTGTGTGTGTGTATGTGTGCGT